>PNEQ01053564.1:0-70869 GCA_003012365.1 Medauroidea extradentata
ATGCTTTCGTACAGTTCAAATATTTCTTGTCTTTCTCGCCAGATGGAAGCACTTCACAGGGGACTTGTAGTCAACCTAACACATCGTTACATACATTTGATTTTATGTCTAAATTTCGTGAACTAGTTTAACAAACTGCAATATTATTGCTTATAAAATTCATTTAAATGCAACAGTATGATACGGTGTAGTATTTTTGATTCAAATCGTTGGTTATAGTGTCTAAATTTGCTACTGAAATTACATAACAAAAAATTATGAAAAAATGCATTTACATTAGCATGTAAAATGGATCAGTAAACTGTTTCAAACAACTGTTTTTAAAAACCGAATGTGACACGCACTTTTTGTACTTTAATCTAGCAAGTGAATGCAGTAATTAGTAAAAATTTTTATTCTGATTCTTGCTGTAATGGCTGCAAAATTAGCATGCAAAGTTCGTTTAAAAGTGTCAAAACATATGTTAAAAAATTTTTTCTAAAAAAAATTATGTTCCTCCAATACTTGTTATTTATGTCTGCTACAAAATAAATAATTTCAAGTTCATTTTAACATTATTTATTTAGGGAATAATCCCCCTTAATCGATTGTGGTCTTAGGTTATAAGATATCACATTTCATAGAGCAATGGAGGAGTCTAAGAGTATTTTACGTGTATTATATCTGGGCAACAAGGGTTTTATCTAAGGAGATAAGGAGTTTTTTTGGTTAGTTGGGTGACGTGACAAGGGAGTTCTCTCGGGAGGGGCGTGAAGAGTTCCGGGAACGGGGACGAATTCGCTGCGGAATCCATCCAGGGAACAGGACGTCTGGACCTGCTGGATGCTGTTACCCTCAGTCAGACCGGAGAGCTGGGGCCGGCCGACTACCCACGAGTTTTGGTGATGTAGAACCTTCACGTTGCTGTGGTAGGGCCAGACAGCACCGCCATTCATTGTTTCTGGGCTTGTTGATTTTTCCCCTTAATGCTGCCGACTGGAAGTGCTGCAGTCTGGCTCTGCGACTGGGGTTACTAAGCATGCCAAGGACGTAGGAGCTTCAGTTACATGTTTTTTTTCTAATTAACGTAATTTTGATTTGCCAATACTCCTTGCTCCGCCGCCATCTTGTTGGATTACTACTATTTTTTTTAAGGTTTTAACAGATTAAGGTACCCACTTCCTGATGTACTATCATATAAATAATTAATTTCTGAATTCATTATGTAATTGTTCCTGATTATTTACTATTTAATATTGTGTGCTGTATAACCATAAGTTCTTTCAATTTCTTACTAGCGTTTGCTCCTTTAATGTATGGAAACTAATAGCAGTTAGGTAACCTTGGTCGGCACGAACCTACACTACAATACACCATCTTGTTTCCCCTGAGAATTCTAATATAAATATTAGAGTGGTATCATAAAAAGCAGGTTTCGTGAATTTATTCCAGCATATATATATATATATATATATATATATATATATATATATATATATATATATATATATATATAACTTATTATTATAGAAAGTGTCTCTGTCTTAAATTGCGCGAATCAATTTAACTATATTTGTTTTATTATTATTTACTAAACAGTGATAAGTTGGTTAAGTATTTGTGCCGTTAACATGCAGATTTGTATTTAACTCGATAAGAGCAGTTGTTATTATCACCCAACGATATTTGTTGGTTGTATCAACTAAATTTAAATAATCGTCCTCTCGATGCTATCAAATGTAATGCGTGCATTAATAATACATATAAATGTTTAAAATACTTATTCTTCGTTTTTTACAAAAAATTTACTTAATATAGCTTAGGAGGACAAATCAAACAAAGTGTTGTTAGTGAGTTTGTTTACCTCACAAATAGTTTACATTGCCATAGGCTATAATATTATATTTACATTAGTTATACTACAACCTCGTCGAAAGCATCAACTTTTCAGCCATAGGTGTTGTAACCAATTGCCTACAAGCGCTGTATACGTTGTTAGATAGTGAATAACTGCTGCTTTACTTTTCTGGAACTGGTAAACAAATTCAGCAAGATTACAAGTTTTATTTTTTACGAAACAGTGTAACCTAACGAATAAGACGTCAAAATTTATTGACTTTCATTTTAGAGCAAGAAAGGTCAAATATTTCCAGGGGATTTCTGAAGAGCTATTAACGACTTAATCACGGTAAATGTAACACTTAAGTAACATTAGTCCTCAATCACTAACTTTACAATTTCGTTTAATATAAGTGAAAGTATGCATTTTTTTATTTTTAAATGTAACGCTCGCATCCTAAATGTCGACTGTCTTGTGTTGCAAGAGAAAGAAAGTATTAACAGTCTTAGCATAGTGGTAGGTAGCTTTAATGTATTTATATACCACAAGTGGTTAAGAATCACAAAAGCATATTTGAAGCTGTAGTTACCTTTTTTCTTTAGTTTTATTTATACAATCGTAGCACTTTCTAGTATAAGCATAGTAGTGCACACATTAAGCACAGTGTACAAATATCACCTAACTTAAAAGAAAACAATAAAATTTATGTTATTAGTTATATTATAGAACGTAAAATTAATATTACTCTATCTATTATGTTTAATTGAAAACGTATAATAAAAATGCCGACATTGTACGCACAATGCGGCACGTGCGTGTTGCTTCAATGAGTGCAAGGACGGGGAGTGCGTGCATCTGGCGGGAAAATGCTGTCATATGCAACAAGGGAGTTCCTTGTACTCGGGATAGACTTTCACGGTTCAAACAGCTCCTGGCCCTATCAAAGCGTTTCCCGCGGCGAGACGCGCGCAGCTCTGCGTACAACGCCGGCGGCAGCGTAAAGTAATTAAAAGCTTATCAAATATTGGTACCGCTGCTTTCACACGTTCACCCCTGCTCTCCCGAGATTGAATATTCCAGCTTTGAACATGCAGCACTCGATGCCATTTCTATAATGTGTAAAAATATTGGACCTTTGTGATAAGCGTACATCATAATAAAATTATTTAACTATCCTAGACACTTTAAGAGAATTAGAAATTTAAAGAAATCTATTTAGGATTTAAATTATGAATTCCTATCCAGTTTTTCACAAAAATTATGCCACTTAGAAGGTCAAAGCTGGCAGTAAAAAAAATTGAATTCTTACTTACAGCAAAAAAAATATTCTAGAACCATTGAACTCTTCTAAACGTATGTTACACCTTAACACCTTCTAACATTGCATACGTAAGTAAAAGTACATCTTCATGTAATTTGTAAACAGCAACTGCAGAGCCCTGGTCGAAATAATTATTTACTATTTTATATACGGTTTGCATTACTGTAAAGACCGATTTTCGATTTTCGAATCGTAGGAAAATATTAGGAAAACATTTTAAAAATTGAAGTTGAACAAAATAAAATACACATTCAAATTTTTAATTATTCATTATTCATCCCTGTTTGACGCAAATAATCAGTATGGCTAAGTGATAATATATGTGTACATACATATGTATATATATATGAATATAATATGTATTATATATATAATATACAAACAACGTCAGACTCCTGCTACCACAAAAATATGTGAAAAGATACCTAAATAAAGTTTTTATATATAACATTTTAAGATCTCCACGTAAATGGATAAATTGTATCAGGTTAGTTAAACAGGACTTTAAAATGTTCTTTAATATAATAACGTTTTTAGTATAAAACTTCGAAACTATAATATGTTTTACATTACTAAATTATATACTATATAAATTGTTTAGTAAAGAACTGTTTAAAAAATTAAGTAGAAATAAAATTGGATATGCATTAAATGTTTGTTTTTCCAAGAATTTTTAATGGAACAATATGTTATATGTGCTGTTAAAACACCAAAACTAATAATATGATATATATATAAAAGAAATTGTATACAACTTAGGAGAAATTTCATGAAATTTTCTAACAAGTATTTATTGATAACCCTTAACATAATAGAACACTTGTAATTACTTTTAAATAACTAATTTCAATAATGTACCGTATGAGTTACGGAAAGGCGAAGAAACGAACGCTCGCTACAGGCAAACTGCTGATGTGTTCCTTGCTTCCGGTAATTAACAAAACTTCGTAAGAATAGCAGTTCGTGGAGCTGTAGATTTCTAAACGCCGCAACGGCTAATGTTATTAGGATATATAAGGTTTTTTTGGACGAAAATAAATTTCTTAATTCAAAATATCACCAAGAGTACGGTTTTATAAGGATATATATTATCAAAAGAGCTAAAATGTCGATGTCAACTGCTGCATCTACTGTGAGTGAGAGAGACATTTTGGTCAGCGCTTAGCACGAGGTCTTTAGCACTGGTGAGGGGTGACATCATGTGAGTATGGAGCAGCGCCGGAATGAATGGGCGGGGGAAACGGGAGATTCCCGAGAAAACCCGCCAACCAACTTCATCGTCCCGCACGATTCCCACATTGCGGAAATCCGGAGACCGACCCCACCGGGATGCATCTATTGTGATATCACTTTTATACCTAAACAAATGACGCAGCTCGAAGACGTTATTCTTGTATTAAGAAACAACTGAATGCTATATAAAATATATCAACTCTTTCCATGTTATGGTTCACCCCGTGGAACCCCTACTATACAACAATATATTCATACTGTAAATTATACCAACGTCAAAAATCTAGTTCCAGCTATACAGCGTCAAAAATCCGTATGAAACTCTAACTATACTAGGCTTGGTAATAAACTGGACTGTTTTCTAAAAATGTGGAGTGTTGATGCTATTTAATTATGGGAAAAAATTACCATACATAATATACTAACATTTATTTACATCATTGTAGTACAATTACAAAAAAAATACAGTGAATATGTAGTCAACCCTGGATTAGATTAGTAATGTGTTGGCATTGTATTTTCATCTCCTCACACCCGGGAGGTTATAGGCTTGCTACCGTATCGCTGTCGCTATAACTAGATTGTCTTTACTGTCTAAACAACTTAAAAATTTAGCGTACCAGTGATAGTTAGACAAAGTGCGAAACATGTCCTGGAGTATATACGACCAATGTTCAGGTACATTGTTATTCATATTGCAGATGTATCACGGTACTTTTTCTACGGTTGGCTCAGCAGCAAGAATGTTCTTATGCCACCTAGGAAGTCTGGGTACAATTCCCGGTGAGGTCGGTCCCATAACTTTCTTACGAGGAAAACGTGGCGGACGTTGCAGTTAGCAGCGAGGGGGTTAACTCAGGTAATCTTGTTTCCTTTTCCTTAAGTGTGTTTACTTGGAAAATATTCATAATTTTATATTTAAACGACACAGTGTTCGTTTTATAGACGTTACTTGTGACTACATTTTCAACTTGTAATTTTTTTTTTAACTCTCATAGTTTTCCCATAGCGACATGGCTTAAGTTACAATTTGCAAGTTACGGGAGCCAAACGATTTGAAAACACACAATGACATTCCTTTCTACTTTTTAAAAAATATATATGAAAATTATAACAATTTACCTTACCTATTGAAATTAAAAAGAAAGACAAAAAAGCTTTGTTGTGAGTTTTTGAATATTTTTGCATATATCCCATACTGTCTAATTTCAGTGTAAATTATTTTTTTCGAGTCAGTCACTTGGTTCTTCTTATTCCAATGTTCTCATAACTTGCGAATTGTGACTTTGACATGCCGCTATGGGAAACCAATGAAAGCTAAAAATAATTTTACAAGTGGAAACTAGTCACAAGTAACATCTATAAAACTAGCTTTATGTCGTACAAATATAAAATTAAAATGTTTGTCACGTGAACAACCTTACGACATGGAGTTACATATGGGTTCCAACTTGGAAGTCTGCTTTCAGGATGTAACAGTCTAGGGTGCTGTCCCCACATAATGCACTGTTACCAAGTTAAAACTATTTACTCTGTTCTCTAACAAATAAAGATAATGTATATAAATTGTGCTCACGTTACGGTATCTCAAAATCACTACAGCGAGTTATTTCTTGTTTGAGGGAAGGGTGAAAATCTTTGACGCCAGGTATGTATGCCAAGTACGGAAATCGTATTTTATTCCGATTTTTATATTTAGACCAGGCATACAGAGAAAGTTAACCGTCGTAAGTGTTTCTATGACACTAAATGTGTATACCAGTCACATTTCCACATAGTTGCACACACTAAGGTAAGGATTGTAAAATAGTTATAAAACATATCATATTTTCTAAAGATTGTACACTAATAGCTATTTAGAAGTCGTTTTGAATTGCTAATGCTCTAAGTGATTTATCTCCATGAAAATAAACTTGTTAATAACAATTACATATTCTGTTTAAGTCTATAATGTGACGACAAAAATTATATAATAATTATTTAATCTTAAGATGGTGACCATAGAGGAAAATTAGTAGAGAACATAATGTCGACAATGTTCAAAGATGTTTTCACCTTTTTTTTTTTTTAAATGAGTGGCAGAAAATTACTTTTCTTGTAATGCAAGGTCAGTAGGGTGATAAGTAAGTAATATGCGAGCTAATCCTGTGATAATGCATTGTGTGGAACATGACTTGACAGACGTGCAGCTCACGAGAAACGAGCTGCAAAACTCGTGGCAAAGTTGATCCTCGCCAACAGTAGCCGGCCGCCGTAGAGAAGCTTGCTAGAACGACTACTTCCTGCCACACCCCTCTACCCATCGACAAAATGGATCTCCAACATCCGGCAAGAGTTCTGGGAGTTGTCCTTGCTCCGGGGATCTCAGAGACCGGCTGTAGATGCAACAGCTTGCTGCCACAGACGGACCTTGTGTTCAATCTGTGACCTTTAAACTGCCTCCTCGCCCCGTCTAAACATTGGATCACTGAACTTCTCTGGGCAGCCAGTTACCAGATAGTCTGGATGTCTACCGCCTGTTTCACTGGAGGATTACTGGACCCTGGTCATTGGCCTCTCACAGGATCACACAGATACCCTTCACTCGGCACTTCCAAACAGTCTGCACACAAAAAGCAACACTTACGAGCTTCCTTGCATTCCAGCAGCGTCAACTACTTCCATATATTTCTCTGGCCAAAAACATTAGTGAAAGTATTATTGTTATGTATATATTTGAGATAATAATACCTTATCCAGTTTACTTAAGAAAAGTAATATGAAACCAACCTTCTACACAATATTATTTTGAATCGCCTAGTAATTATAAAAAAAAGTATTTTTCCCAATTTCTTCTGAAATGAAAACACTTCATACAAAAGTAAGAAACACATGAGGAAAGAAACTGTGGCGGATAGTAGTTGTTTGTGTTCAGTTATACAACTGAATCAATGCATCCAAGTAAACGACTCGTCAGAATTTTATTGTGTTGGTATGGTTTACCTTATGTTTACAAATATAGCCTACATTATGCACACACAAACACACACACACACGCATACAACCACACACACATACCAAATAAATACATGATAAGGAAATAAATATATTTTTTTAAATGTCAGATTTACGTGCGGAAAATATTTATTTTTTACTTATATTTAATTTTGTGTCCCAATTTTTAATTTAATTAGTTCTATTCTACATTTCTTAACAAATCTTTTTCCCTTTTCTTACTTATGTGGGAATGTTCTCGTATTTATTGCAATAGTTCAGTTAACAAACTCTGTGAATTTTCAAACACTAGGTATTCTTGCATATTTAAACAGGCCATTACATTTAATGTTCTCATTACAGCGTAACCTGTAGGTATTATTTTATTTTATTTTTAGAAGAAAGTCATTATTTCCGAATTAAATTTAGCCAAGTTTCATAACAAAGAAAATTCACGTCCATTTTTACTTTGAATATTTTTTTTTTTCAGGAACAAAATACTTCAGAGTTTGTTTTGCGGAATGTAAGAGATCATAATTATGACAAAAACACCAACCTGGGCCCATAAAACTGTATACATTCGAAATACAAGACCAATAAATTATAATATA
Source organism: Medauroidea extradentata (assembly GCA_003012365.1). Lineage (NCBI taxonomy): Eukaryota > Metazoa > Arthropoda > Insecta > Phasmatodea > Phasmatidae > Medauroidea > Medauroidea extradentata. The sequence goes on from PNEQ01053564.1 coordinate 7,958, forward strand.
GTACGCAACTTAGTGTTTCTCGATTGACACGCAGTATTGCATGCTTACGAGTTATTAAAAGTATAATTTTATTCGTTGGTTAAAAAGGAATTTTTTATATCAAAGAAGTCTTATGTGAAGGTAATATGACAAACTCACTCTTGTCTGTTGATAATACTAAATAAACCAATTTTACCGCTGCAACTAGGTAGACTGTGATAATAAGATACTCATTGATTGTCAACATCATCTGAATTATTCTACTACAGTATATTCTATAGATATGTTCTGCAAGTGAAAAATGCTCCTTGTTCGGTCTACAGAGCAGACTGTTGAAGGAACAACCTAGAGTGTACGTACAACAAACTGGACTTTTGTCTCTATTTTAACAGAAGTATGATAACTTCAACAATATTTTCCTTTAGTGCACACGTAATAAGCGTAAGGCACGCTATCTCTTTAAAAAAATGTCTGTTGTTACTAAGGTGCAGCGATTCGACAATCAAAACGGTCATAGAAAAATTACTTGTACGAGATAGTGTTTCTTTTGTACATATTATATGTGACCGCATATTTATCAAACAAAAACGATTTAGCTCTTGAAGTCACGTCTTCCATGTCATTGAGCTATACATAAGATGCATATGATAAACTGAAATAAAATTAATCATACTAAAACTACGTGCGGTTGGCTACTTCAAGGAAGTCATATATACATGTCTGATTTTTATCGTATTCTTAAACATTGCTAAATTTTAAAACATGTTTTTTTAATCTCGAATAAATTTAAAGTGTGAAATTAGTTATTCGGAAAATTTTATGTATTTATGCAGCAGCACTGAATAGATCATAACATTCTTATATCGTTAATTTTTATCAGTCAATCGGTTTCGTTATTTGCACATCCCCGTTCCGGGAACGACCGAGACTATGAAAATTTTGTTGACCCAATCTTAATTCTGCTGTTATTGATTACACGCCCGTTAGTCTCCGCAATATGTGAATAAGTTAACTTGAAAATACTTATGACGTTGTCAGCGATTAACCCACTCTCGTTTCTGGCGCTTTTTGCAACATTTCTAAACAACTAGCCTCTGTCAAACCGCTCAGTCGTTCTTCGGGTCCCTGCCACTTCTGCCAAGCTGCATCGCGACGCCTGAATTGATGCCCGGCGGTAACACCCATGTCTGTCTTTCCTCTCCTCGCGTCCAAGAAATATATGCCAAAATGGGTCGCGATGCCTGAACTGATGCCTGGTGGTAAAGCCCCGGACTGTCGTTCTTCGTGTCTTAGCCACTTCTGCTAAAATGCGTCTCGTGCCTGAACAGATAACTGGCGAAACACCCCAGTAATTCATTCCTTACGTCATAGAAACCTCTGCCAAAATGCGTCCCGGCACCTGAACTGAAGCCTGATGGTAACACCCTTGCCCGTCGTTCCTCGCGTTCAAGAAACCTCAGACCAAAAGGGTCTGGACACCTGAACTGAAGCTCTGCAGTAACACCCTGGTCCATCGTTACTTGCGTCCAAATAACCTCTGTCAATATGTGTTTCGACGCCTGAACCTAAGCTTGGTGGTAACTGCCGGTCCATCGTTACTCGCATCGAAGTAATCTCTATCAAAATGCGTCGTGACGCCTGAACTGAAGCCTGGCCGTAACACCGCCGTCTTTCGTACTTCGCATTCTAACCACTTCTGCAAAAATGTTTCCTGGCACTTAGCAGTAGAATGCTGCTCCGTATTGCCTCGTGTCTAAACGTCTTTATCAATCGTTTGAATCTCCCTAGAATTGCTCCTGTTCAATCGGATCAATTAAGAGGCAACTTCCGTTAGATGGCCTCGCCTCTCGAGGACAATTATTTTGTTCCATTGTCGTATTCAATATATTTTAATTAAATGTCATTCTGTTATACTTTAACAAATACTCTACATGTTTTCCCTTAGTTCTAAAATCCTTTGTACTCTAATTTATATTCGTATATAATATGTGTGTCTTAAATACTGAAGGTGTGCTCTCCTCCTCAATGATCCAGCAGTTAGTGGTGTTACCTTAGTAAGCTTGGTGGGCAACGAGGCCCGAATGCTTGCCAGGTCCACCTGCTGCTTCCACAGTGACAAAGTATACCAATTTATGATTTTCGTAAATATCATTCTGTGTTATTTTTCGGCTAGCAAAATGAGTTTGGTTTTACTGGAAGAAAAAAGTAAAAAAAAAAAAGTGGTCGCAACTGTACGTCACAATTTTGATAAAAACTTGAATCCACCATATTACACATACAAAAAACGAAACACTACCCAGGGTCGCGAACCTAAACTAATAACAGACGAGCACTACTAATATAGCCACTAATGCAACACTGACAATTTTGGATTTATGGCAGTGATTTCATAGGCATCGTGAATTTTGACGAGAAGAACGAAAGGTAGAATAAAATGTTTGTTTCTGTATATGTAAATTATGATCATATATGAAACATTGATGGCTATTATTGTAATTAATTAGTGTGGTGAATCTATGGTGCGTCACATCAACCTTGGTGACAACTTGTGAACTAAAACATAGTATGATGTGAACAAAATATTCAGGGCAGTCTATAATTAATTAATATCCTTACATGTATACCGTATCACAACTTGCAAATTATTACCAAAGTAAGTAAGGAAGTAAATATTGTACACTTAATAAAATTATAAATGTATTTATTAAATTCTCTAAGACTGAATTTACTCCGTGTCTATTTTAATATTTAGGGTAATTTGCGTTCTAAGTTTACTAAACACCATCTTCTGTCTCATTCTGCCTGGAATGGTCCAAGCAATTCACAAATATTTTTTTGGGCCATCTGACACCATTTTAGTGGATGGGGCAGCGAACTGTTCGTGGTGCCGTAGATGTTCTTGATGTTCTGCGTCTTTCCGAAAACTGCTTCGTCATCAGTGGGCCATATTGTCCTCCCAAGACACAGAAACTAAGTAACATGTGGTGCCCACGAACATAACAACTTCTCTCCTATTCCCTTGCTGTCGTAGTCCGAGCTGAGGGTCGCCACGCCTAAATACTTTCTGCTGTGCCATATTGTGCGCAAGTAGTCCTAACGTCGAAATATTTTTACAACCTGTCTTCTCTCCAAATGATAGGGCCTAAGTTTAAACACAAGACAATCTTACAACTTCACTCTGATATTACATGATGATACTTATTATACAATGAAAATACTAAAAACAAACTACATCATCTCTCCTGAGACTCCCCTTACCCTAACTGTGGTATCACCTTAGGCGGTCAGCACTGAAAATTCCTCTTTTATTTCCTGATTCTCGGTCCTTAATATTATAGACATATATTCCTACACTATGAGACACTTTACCCTTTGATAACAAACTGATTCGAAACATACTGTCTTACATCCCCGGTCACACGGAAAACACTCTCTACTTCAGCTGAGAAGGACCTGTATTTCTACCTGTTGTTCTAGCGGTAGTCCGTGTTCGTGTCGCCGCGGTTTTCAGCGTGCGCGTCCTTGTTCGATTCCCATGCGGTACTATCGAATACAATGGATTCTAATAGTGTGTTACTCTTTTGTTTAGCATTCATCCTCCGTGCAGTGATATCAACTCGCACTGGCTCGTCACCAGACCAAAGAAATGAGTGGCATTTCTCTCTTATTAACAGTGAAACTATACCCTGTTCGAAATTAATTTCCGCACCTTGCCGCACAAGAAAGTTTGTCTCTAACAGGTGTCGTACGTTGAAACCTGCACCACCCAGAAGTTGACCGGAATCTTCATAAACTGTTTAAAGCCCTCAACGGTCACCTGTTGCCTTACTGTCTTAATTCCGTGCATATGTTACCCCTATCAACGTCGCTCCAGTCACAGGGATAACTGTCATTTCCTTCCCACATCCTGAACGTGTCGAAACTGTGTCTATTACGTTAGCCGGTGCTCCAGCGTCGATAACTGCTTGTAATTATATATTCCCTGCCTGTATGTTGAGGGAGGAGTATTTCTTCGATACTACCCACGAAATGTTGGAGGTTATTTCCGCATCTTCTTGCCTGGTTACTTCATCGAAGTCCATCTTTAACACACACCTGTGTACAGTCGTACTAGCCTCTCTGACATGGCGTGCCCCGGCCACGAAAAGATTTCATCTACAACTGATAAAACTTTATTTGGTTCGAGTCTGACCTGTGTACTTGTACTATGTGCATGTACTAATTTTACTTTAGGGCGCCGTGGGACGAATCATTTTTTTCTCCCCTTATTGTCGCCCCTGCTGTGTCGAATTCGTGACAAGATAGGCCATCAGAAAATCTTGCTCTTTGTGTTTAGTTCCTTCAAGGTTTAAATTCCTTTCCCCTACTGTCTTTACTCTCTTTTTCATGTGCCCTTGCTGTATAGCGTGCTCGACCTATTGTGTGATAGTGGAAATATCTCAACCGTCTCAATAAAGACTTCGCAGTCGTTAGCCCCTGCTGTTATAGTCGCGCAACGTTAATATCGTGGCAAATGTCTGACCAAGTAGTGTCCTACATGCTCTTGAGATAAAGGCGTTTCTTGGATCTTTCATGCCTCAACTAACTCCCTCAAATAGTCTGCCATGCTAACTCTCCACTCAGGCTAGTAATGACCTTGGTATATTTCCTGTATAAATTTTTCTTGTTCTAAGGTGATCCAATACCGTTTAATGAATGCCTTATGATACCAAAGAACAATGGCTCTAGATGGAGTAACGGATGGGAATATTTCGCGAGTTAAATGACAGACCTGCTATAATCCACTATATTGTGTTTACTCAAGCCCCGATCATTTATCCACTAACTGCTTCTTAATGAAACTTCAGCCAATGGACGAATGGACAGGGCTTGGGCAAGCATAGGTCAGTGGTTTTATAATATCCGTGTCATTGAACTCGGAATTTTTTTCTTTCTTTGACTCTAGGTAAAAGTTTTGTATATGCGACTTTCAACAATTCGGCAGACTTCAAGAATTACATATTAGCACTTCTCCTTGAGTATCATTTCAAATGTTAAACACAGACACCATGATACTTCCCCGTTATTTAGTCACGCTGTGTGTAAGTGAAGACGTTTACACAGAGTCTTGGATAACCCACCAGTGGAATAAGTCGCACTGTCATGTTCGGTGAACGAAGCGGACATGACATGAACTTTAGAATTTGGCAGTTGAAGCATGACCGATCCATCGTTGTGGTAGTTTGCTATCAAAAAACACACAGACGTTATAGATTTCGCTCCAACTTGTTCATAAATGAAATTATCACTGACCACTTGCATTTCTAGAATTAGCTGAAGATAATTAGGGTTCAGGTTGAGACAGACTTTTTAGTTACTTCCGTTTTCATTTAAATATCATAAAGTGCATGTCTCGATTTAAATGCAAGTAACAGTCACATTACATCTGCCCACTGATTTTTTAATGAACCTGTATACGTTCATTATACTATAATGATTGTTGACAATAAGAAAATGAAAATTCTTATACCTATACGAAAAATTGTTACGTAAATTAAATAAAATCAATAAAATGTGACTGCCGGTACCGCCTAACGTACACATTCAACGCTGTTTACAGAATTTTTCTTTATAGTATGTTACAGAGTGCAGACACGAACACCTATGCAAGCTAGTAGCGGACAAATATTTTCTTTATATGTTCTTGTTTCCGAACTACGTCCAGTTTAAAGTTACAGTCACGATTGTCTATTGCGTAGTATATAATTTATATATATATATATATATATATATATATATATATATATATATATATATATATATATATATATATATATATATATGCACGTTCAAGCAACAGAAAGAAAAAAATATTGTAGAACTTGAATTAAAGTTTTATAAATACCAAATCAGTCATAAATCCGAGGATCCTAGAACAAGATTCAAAAGGTAAATTCATTAATAACAAATACCGTCTAGTTACGGAAAAAAAAAATTTTATTCCATGTCCTTTATTACTTAACTGTTGGATAAGTTTAACTTAGTCTGTTTTGTATGTAAGATAGTTTCTGGGTAAAGGCACGAGAAGACTCTTATGATGTTGGCATTGGTCACGAGTGAACATGAAAGAAAAAGTGTATTTGAAAATTTGGATTGTTTCCAAAATTTTTAGTTTTATTTATGTTTTCATAGTGGTCATTCAACATAAAAAACATCCTAGGTGATCGCCTAGCCGATGCCAACCGAAAAAGTGACCTGCTCCCACTGTTATCTGCTACTGTTGTACACCAATGCATACACACACATACAAACACAATGGTCATTATCCAATTCAATCACTTAGTGATGTGGTATGTTTGAATCTTGGACCTGGGATAGTATTGAACAGTTCTCTCCAAGTGGATCTGTCTTGCGCAGTTCAGGATGTAAAAGATACGAAATGGCAAAAAGAAAACTAGAAAGAAGTTTAAAATCATTAACTTTGTTACGAATAGTCTATAGTAATGTAGCATGTAGCATGTAGCATCCCCAGAAGCCAAGATAATGCAGACAACTGAGAAAACATGTGGTCTGTAATAATTAAAAACAGTCGTACATGTAGACATAATATTTATTGCTGATATGTTTCCCACATATTTTAAAAGAATGATGCGTCAATGGCAGACACAGTGACGCTCTACGGCCTACGGGCAGAGCGCTAGTGTATGTTTGTTATGTTGGCAGGGCTGGCGTGCTGGACGCCGACAAACGTGCAGTCAAAGGGCAAGCGAGAGATCATGTCACACGTGGCTGATTGATTGCCTCGGGCCACCTCCTGTACGCAGCTCCGGGGTCGACTCGACTCGCCCAGATAAAATGGGTTTCATTTCACTGCGAGTGGTCCAGCTCTGGAGAGGGGGGTGGGGTGGGCTGCACGTATGTGATCTCGGCCGGAATGACACCTAACCAGCCTGCCACCTCCTCCCCTAACTGGTGATCATACGAAGTAAAAACCTGCTGCCAGAACTAGGACAGGTCAACAACACTTCAAAGTAGAGAGAAAAATAAAAATATGATGTACTGGTTAATTAAGATATTGTATCAGCGTTTAAAGAAATTTTTTTTACCGCAAAGATATACTTGAAGTACTTATTATTCTTGGTGCTAGTTTTGATGACTGTATTGTTTTCTTTGTCGAAAAAATATTAACTAGCTTGTATTAAAGCAACACGTTACATTTATTTTTAGTTAAATACTACCCCCTCAACTGATTTATTTTCTACACTTTTATTGTCGCCACTACCATTAACATTTACAATTATTTTATTTACTATGAACATACTTCGCAGTGATTAACATTTTTACAAAAAATAATTCAATGCCACATAGTAAAATAAGTGTTTTTTTTCTCGCTCAGCAAGGTATAGTTATAGTGTGAACTATCAGAAATGTTTATACTGTTGCTATAAAAAGTTAAATATATAATTTCATCTCTCACAATTTATAAGAAAAATTTCGTAAATTTTGAAACGTGGTTAAAAATATCCAAATTATAGTAAAATGACTGCAGTATCACCTTCGCCTAACAGTCTCTGAGGTCGTCACTTAAAAATACATGAAATGACGTAGAAGAATGAACTAACTTACGTGTGCCTCTACATATTATTTTATGACTTTCATGCAAATTTTAACCTACGTGAAACTTAAAAATATTTTGTGTGCTGCCACCCCTTTACCACCATCGTATACCTGACCAGTTCTATCACTGTTATAAATATACTGCTTGACGAAATGAAAGATACTTGGAAGGAACAGACCACAGTTTAAATTAGTTAACATTTTATTTTTTTATGTTTTACATATACTCCACAGCGTGTTCATAAGATACGGATAAACACAACTGTACAAAAGGACAGTAACTGGAAGGTAAATAATCCATGTACTGTTTAAAGAACCATCCCAACATTCGCCTTTAGCGATGTCTAGAAACGGTTGAAAACTAAAATCAGGATGGCCTAAACCGAGAATCAAACCTGGGTCCACCCTATTGCAAGTACAGCGTGTTGCTCGGTACAGTTATTGAGATTATTGGGACTTTTCTAGAGTACAGTACATGGTACTTTACGTTCTAGAGTCTAAATTGTTCGTATTATAGAACATATAAATTATCTTGCAGTTCGTACTTTTGACGAAATAATAGTACTTATCGGCAATGTGTTCTCAGTACGCAAACTTGACGAAGAATCTGTTGTGTTTGCTGATTTGTCAGCAGTACCTATTTTTACAAATACCATGTCATGACAGCAAGAAATTACTTATGTGCGAACCTCCAAGGCAATTGAAAACACTACTGTAAACCTTATTACGATATCATTAAAATCGATATACTTCCTAAGGTAGCACAGATCTGTCAGGTAATATCAACACCATTCCAATGTTAATAATAAATTATCAGAGAGTTTAATTATCGTCACAAGACTACCGTTTACCGAAATTATACTTCTTCTGCAGTATGCTCGTTTTAAATTACTCCTATATTCTGCAAAATAATTTATGTAAATTAATCGTAACATTAATATTAACTTCAAACATTTAAACATGTTTTACGAACAACTCTTATGGTAAGAGTATAGGTAGTGTAATGTATTATGTTTCATGTTGCATAGGGAATATTCTCACAGCTCTGGCACCTGTTGTTCAAGTAATTCCTATAATGTGTAACAGCGCATTAGTTTTATATTTGCAGCTTGTTCAACTACTAGACCATTATTTTATCCAGCACAGCGTCAGAAGAAGTAAAGTGGAATATTTAAAGAGGAAATTAAGACCAAAGAATATATATTTTCTTTATGTATGTTAAAGCATATAGGAAATCAACAAGCTACTTCTACGATGAAATCTAAGGCAATTAGTTGTAACAGGCGAACATCAAGAAGTAAAATGTGAAAGTGTAAATATTAGGTAGCTAGGTAGCTCTTTGAGTGCTTAAGGTTACCGCCTCCCTACGCCACATAGCGACGTGTTGATATTCAGTCAATATTAGTTAGAAAACTTCATTGTAAGTGATGTTTTCATAGGAATTGGTTTAGAAATACGTTCCACGAGTCAGCACCCACTTAATATCCGTCATTATGTTTACATATTGTTTAATAGAGAGCTGAAATGGAGAAAAGTGTTTCGGTTTACGGTCATTTTAACCAAGTAGGCAATTGTTGCTACGCTTTTAGGGAGATAAAATTATAAAAATATGTTGATATATCTCAAGTATAATGTATTTTTGTGATAATTTGTGAAGCACAAGAAGAGAAGGAAGTTTAAAAAATAGCAGCGTAATTATTTTTGAATAATAATTAGTATAAACGTAAGAGTTAAATTTTTTTTGCCAATTCAATGGAAATTTAAGAATGTTGAACATGTTTTCCTACATTTCACATTGCATGTTAAAGATAACAGTGCACGACTGAGAATTTCCATGAAAATAAATCAAGTGTTTTGTCTGTAGTAGTTTAGATGTTATAATCAAATTTATTGTAAATGTAACTAAACACTAAACGCTAACTGGAGGATAACTAACTATAATATTCCACGTAAATGTTTTAACAAACTTGCTATAACTTTAAAAGACAATTGAGCCAGCGAAAATCACTGTTACTAATTATTTTCTTTTATATTTCTGCAGCAGTATATTTAATTCTAAAATTTTCATTAATGTGTTCACAAGAAAATATATTTTCTAGTTTGTTATGCTATTTGTAACATTTCTCTTTATGTGAAGTCAAAACACAACGAAAAAAACTCTTGAAACTCAGGGGAAAAAACATGTCAACAGCCTTAAAGAACACACACACTCGTACACACACACACATTATGTATATATATATATATATATATATATATATATATATATATATATATATATAATTTTATATATATAACTGTAATAGAAATAACATCTGTTATCAAGACATTACTAGCAACAGCAATATCATCATATGGAAATTTTGATTTCAATAGTATTTTGTAGCTGCATGTCAACATAAGTGAAATAATTTGCAAATTTGTAATGAAAATAGATGCTTATGGCTAGTTGCTAAAGTAACCTACTGTACTGCTGTGCACGTACGCCACTGCAATGTTATGTCTTCCCAGAAATCTTACAATGAGACTAAGAAAATACACAAAAAAACTAAAAAAAAAAAAATATGAGAAAACAAGCCTTGTTTACCTGTAGTCAACACACACATAAACCAAAACAACAGAACATGAAATATCCCCTAAGGAAATAGTCAACAACAAAAAAGAATACTTAAATACACGTAAAAAGAAAATTCAAAATGCAAAAAAAAATTTATCTGTAAAATTCAGGACACCACATTTAAGACAGCACAGACAATACTGGTACGAAGACAATGTTGGACACAAGGCAGAATTACAACGACGACGTCACATATAACAGACTAGACGGCACAACGATGAAGACACAAAAGAACACAGTAGGTTTCTAAAGACCGACATTTCATGTTCTGTTGTTTCTGTTAATGGGTGTGCTGACTACAGGCAAACTAGGCTCGTTTTCTCGTTTGTTTGTGTTTTTAACTGTCTCATTCTAAGTTTTCTGGGACGAGATAATATTGCAATGGCGTATGTCCACAATAATACAGTAGGTTATTCTGTCCCATTGCAAGAAATATTGAAACACATAGTTGCTAAAGTGTTGAAAACCTAAAATTCCTTCCATATAAGATTGCAATTACACAAATTATACGATGTTCACTACATTTCCCGCAATATTTACAAATACGAAAACCATATATCACACTTCTATAGCATTAACAAATAACCAGTAATGCATGCTATCAATCAAAATTAATTTTACTCTGTATGTTTGTTGGTCTTTGTGTGGTGTATACTGCAGTAGCATAAATTTCTTTTTTACTTTGACAGGTCGTTATAGGATTTACTTAACATGATCCATAAGTGATTAGTATAGCCACTAGGAACGTCTACAAAAGTAAAACTACTTTGCACCAACATACAATAAGAGATTGTTCACGCTTGAACGGCCTGACAGTAGCTATTTTACTGGTCTGCGATGAGTGCAATAAGGACGAACCTTGTTCACTCGCCGCATGTCTTATCGCCTCTATAAGTAAACGTTTAACTGGCGTTCAGTTTTCCCGTCAGAAGTAAGCCTTTACGTGTCTTCAGGCAATGCTCGTGTATTTGTATGGCTGTATCAAACAGAACGTTACGACTGGTGCTAATAGACAACTATGAAACACACACACACACACACACACACATATATATATATATATATATATACATACATATATATATACATATATACACATACAAATTTTAAACGGCAAAACTGACTTTGAAATAACTCAGTTTTGTACTTTTTGCTCTCCTAGAAGTGAGTGAGTGAGAAACTTTCGTCAGACCTTAACATCATGGTGAGGGTGAGGGCTGAAATTAGGTGAGTATGAAGCGGCGCCGGAATGAAAAGGCGGGAGAAACGAGAGATTCCCGAGAAAACCCGCCGACCAGCGGCATCGTCAAACGATTCTTGAACGTTTATCTTAATTAAACACCATGCGGCTGCACAGGGTCGTTCTAGAAAGAAATCCGTTTTACCTTACCCTCTATACAAAGCAAAGAAACACAGCCAGGTAGCATCCTTAAATTTGTTAGAGAGAAATAAATATTTTCTAAATTTATACTTCAATGTTGTATTTTTGTCTTTACATATTTCATATTTTTTAAATTTCTGTCATTAGAAAAATTAGATTTAAAATGAAAATTACAGAAACAGCATTTAAATTCTACACAGTTGTTTTCGTTTAATTTAAAATCTACAACAAATGAAATCAATATGTTAGGCTACTACTCAAAATATGTTTTCATCTAAATGAAAATTACATTAAAATTTTTCCACTTAACTATAGTAATATGGTTAAGACACATATCAATTCTCATTTTTGATACACATTAAAATCGGAACAGTAAACAGTCAATACCATGCCGCAGATGATCAAAGCGGATAAAAAAACAACTGAATAGTGAAACTCAGGTGATTTCAATGCATGCTTCAGTTAAAATTTGGAGGCCGAGGTGGTTGAATTATCAGACAATTTTCCTCTCACCAAAGCGATTCGGGTTCGATTCCCGGTGGGGTCGGTCCCCGGATTCTGGAATGGGGGAATCGTGCCGGTTGATGCCGTTGTTTGGCGTGTATTCTCGTTGTTCTGTCGTTTCTCCCGCCATTTTCATTCCGGTAATGCTCAATACTCACCTCATGCCACTCCTCGCCAGCTCTGAAGACTTCGATGCTAAGCGCTGACCAAAATCTCTCACTCACACACTCAGATAAAATTAAATTTGTTACACAAGGGCAAGGACATCTGGGCAGCCCGAATGTTGAGATGTAATGATTCCTTACAATGGAGAACGCCGGAATAAGGAAAATGGTGATATCTAAGATTCACGAGACTGAACCTCTGGAGCACAGACAGACGAGTGAGATGATCACTAGGCCACCGCTGCCCCAGTTTTGTGATTGAATAGCTTTGTGAATGTTGCTCAAAAATATATATTTATTTTATATTTATATGGTTATGATTATTTTTTTGTAATTTTGCATATTTTTATTTGGTATTTTTATAATGCTATTACTGATGTCTTGTCACGAAACGATATTTTTCCCTGAGCAACTGGAAATTTGTATATATGAATTAATTGTATGACGACGAAGCTGTGTGTCACAACAGAACTATTAAACACGATATGACTGCCTCGGTGCTTGTTAGTTATGACACATGCGTATGTTTGGTACTAAAACTTCTGCCTTCTTGCCACAAAACTTAGCGTCACATACATCATTTTAACCAATGGCTCTGGCAAAACTAAGATATTCATTTAAAGCGTGTTACTGTTTGATGGGACGAACATGTCCAACAATTAAAAAGTCTCCCTTAGATGTGAAATTAATTTACTAACACATCTGTGGTAGGTGTAATTAATGTGTACTGAATTTCATAAAACGAATGTGTGATTGTTTTAAACACCATATTACACATTAACGTTCATTATTAAAAAGAGTGTTACAATTAGGCTTTCATTCACATAACCTTTATCATTACATGAAAATATATGCAATTCTAATTCAGTTCGACTTCATTCCGTAGTATGTAAACCGTACAATACATTTGAATATGCTACATATAAAATTAAAGTTCTTCTTATAAATAATTAAGAAAATATGTGTGATATAGTACTTTTAACAACAACAATACACGAAACTGAAAAAATCTTAATTACATTACATAACAGAACTACTAAAGAAATAAGGCGTTGCTGTCTCCACGCCATGGTTAAATCCTCACAATTCCGTGCACCGCTCTCATTCAAGCCATACGTATAAACATAGTATTCGAATATCAAGGCTAACATGTGCAGTTATCAATCGGCATTTCGAGCACATGTCGGCTAGCACGAGCAATGAGAAATGTCCTCTAACCATTACTGGCAGTATGCGCCTCTATTAATTAGACTATTAGAAGCTCAGAGCACCTGCGTCGCACGCACGTGTTCCAGGCGCAAATTGATCAAACGGCCCTTTAGTAGCAGTGCCGTGTGTTCGTTCGTGCGTAATTGTGCGTCGAACATGCACAATGGCTACTTTGGATTCATAATGCCATGTATGTGTTCCAGAACATTAATGATTGAGTGTGCTATACGAAAGTGTACTTTGGCGACAGCTAAATGAATCAATTTTCTAGATGTTACATGCAAAATTTAAGTTGAGGATCTAGATCATCCACATGTAAATTTTAATGACAGTCATAATTTGCCAACAATTATATAACCGGGTGTTAAAATATAATGTAAAAATTCAGAAACCTAATGTCTAAATAATACATGCTTAAACAATTTGTATATTAATTAAAGTTTTCTCCATTTAATACTCTTTGTAGGTAAGGTAAGGTAAATGGGATTTACGTCTTGTCGATAGTGAAATCACTGATAGACTACGGCAAAATGCAATGACAGGAACTGGGAGAGGAGGCCGTCATGGTCTTTGTGAAAGAAGAATTTAAACATTTATCTGGACAAGACCGTAGTCACGATTTTTATTTATTTATTTATTTTTTTTTTTTTTTTTTTAGATTTGAGATTAGAGGGGGGGTTCTGTCCTGGACTTGGGAATGCTATAATGTTAAACCGATCTCTCAAATAAAGCGGGGGGCCCTGGAAAATTTTGATTTGCAAGGTGAAACACGGCGCTATTTTAGCAGTCCAACTGTCCTCCCACGCGAAAATTTGAGTTTTCCAGATGCTACATGGTTCTGTTGAAGCAGACCCCAAGCACCGTTCCCCTCGGTGGCTACGTCCCTGGTCCGGAGTATTCCCGCCAAAACTACGAACAACAAAAATCGGAATGGCTGTAGTCGCGTATTGAATCCTGATTTGCACGAATGCGAGTCCAACATGTTACCACCTCGCCACCCTGCTCTTTATATAGTCTACCACTTTGTGACTGGTCCGGCAAATTATTACAGAAATGACTTCTAGAAAGCCAGACTTACGTAAGGAACAATTAAAATAAAAGTTTAAACAAGACGTTACCAGAATAAATTATAAGCCTACTTACCTCTAAGTGGGTGCAAATTAACCCTGAATGTTAGAATAGTTTACGTAATCTAGGAATATTTACGATAATACTGATCTAACGGCTTGATACAGGATATATAGTGAAGATAAAAGTGCTTACTAAGTAATATGTGAGTAACCAATTTAATTAATTGGAGAACATTTTTCTGAGATGTACTTCTATCATAAAGATAAATAAAAAGTAGCAACCGTTTACAAAATATTACAGATGCATGAATGAGATATACAATAGTCAAGTCAGGTAAGGTATGCAGTATATGTGTACCAAGTTTGATGGAAATCTGAAAAAAAAGTATACGTATATGCTAAGATATGTATTACTATGCTAAAAATATAAAGATATTCGTCATATTTAAACTATGAAGACAGGATGAACGAATTACACAAAGTACAGTCAGCATTGTATGCTGTATATGTGTACCAAATTTGATCAAACTTTGAAAAAATAATATCTGCTAAGATAAGTAGTACAATGCAAAAAATATAAAGATGGCTGTCATTTTAAAAATAGTCTTGCGTGTTGGCAGGGCAGCAGGCACAGTACATCATGTTGGGTGGACAGCTCTGTGAGTCAACCAGTGATGTCATGGGTTTCCGCAGCTATGTCGCAACTCCCGAGAGACGTCACTGGGATTCCCCGATGACGCCAGTGCGAATACCTGACTACTGACATGCACGAGAAGATAATGTATATTTTTAGACCCCAGGTCATCGTATTTCATCAGCCATTGACGTCACTGTAGGGGCCGTATAAAAGCCACGGAACTGCGCACACAGAGTCAGTCGTGAAGAGTCAGGAAGTCTTAGTCTGTAAGTGATAGTCTTGTAGTGAGTCCTGAAGAGTCAGTCTAGTGTTGTGCAGTCAGTCTGGAGCCTGGAGTCGGAAGTCTAAAGAGGAACAGTATGAGTATGAAGTGATAACCGAGAGTGATGTGAGGCAGCGCCCTTAGGGGCAGCGTTGCCACTTGGGCGACGATGGACGTCATGAGAAGTGATGGGCCGAGAGGAGACACTGGCGGCGACGCAGAGATGAGGACCCAGCGCCTTGAGGGCGGTATCACGACTGCGTCGAGGTTGACATAACATCGGCGGGACTGACAAGGTGTGGCATCACGAGGATGGCAACACGACGGCAATGGTCGGTGTCGAGGCTGAGTAGCATCAGCGCCCTGCAGAAGGGACAGACAACACCAAGGTGCTGTGTCGGCACGACTGAGCTGACGAGGTGTGATGTCTCGAGGATGGCTACACGGCAGCGGTAGTTGGTGTCGAGGCTATGTGACGCCAGCAGGCTGCAGGAAGGACGTACCACACTTGCAGTGTTGTGTTGGAGTGCTACAGAGGCTGTGGAGAACAACACTGCCGGTGTTGTGTCGAGGAGGGCAGTAACTGGCTACTTGAGGAGACTGTCTACCTGGTGATTCAAGAGAAGGAGTGCTTCGAGAGTTCGCTATTGGTCCTGCTCGGAGGAGGGGCTAAGCTTGTGCAGAGAGGCTGGTGAGGTCATCTTGGTGATGTCAGGAAGACGTCCTGGTGACGTCGGAGTCTACTGCGAGGCTACAGGCACATACATTCAGAGCAGTACTGGGTGAGATAAGAGGGCTTCTGCTGCGGGTCGACAGGTGAATAAGGAGTGCGCGACGGGAGTCGAACCAAAGACCTTAAGAGTGAAGACAGTGGTGCACTCTGGGTGCTGCACTGTACATGGTGAGCCATCCTCCCTTAGGACTGTTAAGGTTGTACATTGTCACTATTTGAGAGATTGTTTATTGGATATATGACTGAACTTTTATTGTGATTTGTAGTCTTGAATTGATTAAGGGTAAATATTCTTGTGCTTTAATTGTCAAAGTTAATTAACGTTCTACGGCACAGTACTAATTGTGTGCATTAACTGTGTTGTGAGAGTTATAGTAGAATACTGTTTTGTGTATTTCGTAGCTTTGTGAGCTATATTCAGGTCAGTTTTGTATGCAGTTAATTTGTACCAAGTATAGTGAAGTTCTGTTTAATACTTCCTAAGATATGTGAAACTATGCATTAAACATTAAAATGGCCGCCATTTAGAAAATGTGCACACAGGATGAACGAAATACACAATATTTAAGTCATCTTTGTATGTTGTATATACGTACCAAGTTTGGTGAAATTACGAAAAATGTTTCTTAAGATATGTGATACCATGCAAAAATATATATAAATGGCCGCCATTTTGAAAATATCCGCACAGTAATTGAAATACAAAATTGCCTATTTAGTTCTGTATGCATTATATGTGTGCCAAGTGTGATGAAATTCTAATTTACGGTTCCTTAGATATCTAGCTTGATCTAAAACGATTAACATGGCCGTCATTTTGAAAATATGAAAAGGGCATAAACGAAATATACAAAAGCCAAGTCGGGTTGCTAAGAACTATATGTGTACAACGTTTTATGAAATTCGCTCGACTAGCTAGAAAGATTTTAGGGGTACAAATGCAGACACACAATCAGAAAGGTGGTCTCGTAAACCTACTTTTTCCTTCGGAAAGTACGCTAACAAGTGACAATGTGACACTAATGGTGACTGAATGAAATTTAACTGCAATATTACATATCGAAAAATGCGATAATTTTAATGAAAAATTTGGAAATTATGAATCGAAAAATGTGGTAGCATATAGGAGTTACTCTTCCAGACGACTGTTATAAATTAGATGACACTGCAAGATATATTCTTGAGTTACTACCTTCTGGAAATGTTCGAATTGCAAGAAAACCTCTGCATTCTTACCCAGACGGTACATGGGTTGCTTGAAACTTTGTTACAACGATATAATATTCTAGGTCGAACAGTCATCTGTATGTTGCGAGATGTGCCAGAAATGTTATAATGAAAACACTGCAGTTGGGATCTCGCAGCATGTTACCTACTTGTGCTACAACCTTAGCAGTTGGAAGTTCCTCTCCAACTAAGCCAATTTTATTTTTGGACTGCAGCTGTCGTTTGTGTATGACAGTTGTTATTTAATTCTTACACGCGCAAACCATTTAAAATATGCGTTGTTTTGCAAACGCATTTGTAAACTGCGATGTAGTATGTTTTAAATATGTTCAATTTTAACAAATAACATTTGACATAAAAATAATTTATTTTCACAGCAGTAATACACGTATGGCAATGCCGTTATTCCATTTAAGTCCCGGTAGTTACGTATTGTATTTATATCACTGATTCATCTTCAATGTTCTCAGTAGCAATACAGGTCATGTTACTTTTCCCAAACATATTTTATAGATGTAACTGATATTTAACGATAACATATGTATTGTCTGTAGCTTATACGATGGTGTCTGGATATGAAATACACTAATATAGTGTATTGTAATCATGTTGTTGATGTTCTTCACATGCTCTCGAGACCAAGGTCGGCTCAGTAGCTAGAGCACTCATCTCTCACCAGCCGGTCTGGTTTATATTTGCACATGGTCGGTCCCCGGATTATCGCATGCAAGATTCGCGTCTGACGATGCCACTGGTCGGCGGGTTTTCTCGGGGACCTTCTGTTTCCCACACACCATCATTCCGGCGTTCCATACTCTCAGCACGTCATCCCTCACCAGCGCTAAAGATGTACACAAGATGTCCGAAAAGTATTTTCCTGTTTACAAAAATTAATGATATCCGCTAGAAGTAAGTTAAAAATTTAGAACTGCTGCAAAAGTGATTAGGAACTCTCCAAGTTTTATATTTCACTAGAAATCACATCAGTAAACCTACACATGAGCACCATTGGTAGCATGTAGTACATCTAGCAGATATTCAGTTTCCGGCCACATATTAGCCAACATCACTGGAGCGGTCGATACAATGACTGGTTATCGTTGTCTCGCGGTTGTAAGATATAGTACAGGTGTAACCAGGCGCGGATCCGTGGGGGGCAGGGGGCTCAACCCCCTTTTTGACCTTTTATGTATATTTTATCTGTAAAATATTACAATTTTTCAAAGTTGTAAATTAAAATATTTTTGTTTAGGAAATGCGCTAAATACCACCAATTTGCCACTTAAAAAAATTAATTCTTTCCGTGGGTGAACAACGCATCAACACAGAAGTCGCCGATGCTACTTGTTCCATCATTGAGTACAGGTGTAAAAACCAAACATTGTGATGGTTATAATGCAAACAGAGAATTTTTGTTACACATGAACACAACAATAAAACTGGCACCTAGAAGAAACAATTGAAGACCGAGATGTCGCCTGGTATAAGTTTGAGGAGGTTTTACCACTGGCATAAACTCGGGTGTCTTCAAACCTGGCTCAAGTAATGTTACGAATTTCGGGTTCCTTGCTGCTGACATCACGAGTAACAACATGACCATTTTATACATTTTCAGTCAGGCCGTTCACGAAGATAAACAAAACATTACAAATAATCAAGACTTGATATATCTATTTGTAAATGTGAGTATAGTAAAATACCGAAATTTTAATATAAGAATGTATTTAATACTATACAAGCTATGCTAGGAGAAAAATATTTAAATTTTGGTCGATAGAAAATCGTGTTCCCATACAGCGACTGACAGTGAAAAAATATTCGAGTGATCGATCGACTAAAATATCCCTGGCGACGAACTTGTGAGTTATTTGCAAAACTAGGTAAAATATTGCGGCCCTAACATGAAAGAACGGCAAAAATAGGCAAAAATATAATATAGCTACTAGCAGCTAACAATTAACACTAAAAATTTGAGTAGGGAAGCTATCAAGTTGGCTGACGCATAGCTATTAATTTAATTATTCTGCAATTTCAACAGATTTTCGAAATTCAGACAAAGTATCCGAAATGCTTAAACATTTTCTAAACTAGAGCTCAAGCCAAATATTACTGTCAAGGTCAGTAGTCACTCTCAAG
Source organism: Medauroidea extradentata (assembly GCA_003012365.1). Lineage (NCBI taxonomy): Eukaryota > Metazoa > Arthropoda > Insecta > Phasmatodea > Phasmatidae > Medauroidea > Medauroidea extradentata. Next base: position 27,473 of record PNEQ01053564.1, read on the forward strand.
GTCAAAGTTCAACTAATAAGATGGCCAGGATATGCCAGGTGACGTCGCTGGCGTCTCGCTAGTTAATCCTTCAGACTCCGAGCAAAAGCGTCGTTACCACACTACTAACTGAAACTAATTACTGTGTTAAGACTTTCAACTGTAATACAGCCTATAATATATTAAATGTGAAATACCTGCTACCCTCTTCAAACTTTTATAATGTGTAGGTGATTTACAGTTTCAGTACTATGACAAATATATTACCAATTAGTATTTTAAGTGTTTGTATGTCATATTAAATATAAATGTTTTAACCACACCATATAAGACATTCCATACTTTTGTGGACTCGCCGAACATAATATTAGACAAATTGTCAGAACGCGTACCATTTGCAGTACTTAGGATTCACTACTGGGAAGAATTGCAGTGAGTGTATGGTGTTTTCGAAGGTCTTACATTATATGCCGTGATCCTTATTTATAACACATATTTATTAAAAATTTAAATAACGGGGTGAGTAGAAAATTGTGCTTCAAGATAAAAAATTACCATCGGAAATAAATTAAATGAGTTTCATGGTATGTCTTATAGAGAAATCTCATTATTTGGTATTAGCAGTTGCCGTTATCCTATGATTTTCAATTTAATCAAATAATTTATTCAGAAATGCTTACACACACATTTATATATGTGTGTGTTTGTGTACATATATTGTAATTTATACATATAAACATAAATTAATGAATAAATCAATATAAATCCATTTTTAATATATTATGTTCGAAAGAAAAATTTATAAAGATTGTTGCATATCTTGCTTTCATTAAAGCACAACCTTGTTAATCCAGCAAATGTTCAATCTAAATGCCCCAAAATATATTAATTCTTTATTGAATATGTGTGTTTCTTCTTCAATTATATTTCAAGTTATTATTTTCCAAAGTGTAAAACATTTCGTTCAGATATTTTAAAAACGGATTAAATTAAACCTTTACGATATGTCAAATATCAGCTCATAATAACAAAATTACTGATAATTATATTAAAAGTGATTAATTGCGGCCTTGATTATGTTTTCTAATAAAATTTATCACAAAAAATAAAAATTCTAAATGGTGTAAGACAGATGTTTCAAAAACATTAAAATATTTTAGTTTTTTTACTAAATAATTTTTTGTTGCTTATCCCGTTCTGCTCCCCTTCCTTGTTTTGCTCTCCTCTTTCGTTCATAAATAATTTTTTTTTGTCAGAAACCTTCTCTGGCGTACGCATATCAAGTTACCAAAGATTAATCGCAATGTGACAAATGGTATAGTAACAAGATATTTAAAATCATAGTATTTCTCAGAGCTCTAAAGGAGGACTGTAACTTTTGAAAACAATTTCGCAATCACTGTTGCAAGGGAAAAAACCTTAACTTAAAGTTACTTCATATTCAATAAGTATTAACCAACTAAAAGATAAAATGTCCGGGGTAGAGGTACCGCCATACGATTTTAACTTCAACGATATGCTTCAATGTTCAAATTAAAAGTGAATTGTTCTTGTAGAACTGTCGCGATGGAAACAGGCGCCGCGTGTCTGGAAAGCGTGTCGCATGACGTAATCACTTTAGCCACTGTAGCGACAGTAGCTGCACGCAGTTCAAAGTGATCGTCGAGTTTCAAACACAGACGTCATGAACATGAACTCTGCTTGGTCAGTCAGTGTTGAACTTTGTTGAATTGACGTGACAGTTCAGCTAGAGATTTCGTCGCTTCGTGGATATTTCTGGTTTGTTAAGACCCGTACAATATGACATTTTGCTAATTAAAGTACGAAAATGTGCAGAGTTACAAAATAGCTTACTTTACGAAGAAACTAGTACACATACGGGAACACCTGTATGTGTGGCTGGGTATGTCCATGTGTACGTATCCTTAAATATTCTTGAACCCGTGAACCAAATTTCGTCAAGCCTAGCACACATGCAGTAAACCGAATTGACATTCATGCATTTCGTTCATTGTATGTTCCAAAAAAATATATATGTCGATAATTTTAACAATTTTCGATCACACGAGATATGTAAGGAACTATATTTTGAAATTTCATCAAACTCAGAACACATAAATTACTCGGTATTATGACTTGACATAATGATTTAGTTCAAGCTGTGTTCATATTTTCAAGATTCTGGGAATGTTTTATGTTCTTATCGTAATATGTCATAGCTGAGGAAGTATATTTCAGAATTTAATTTTGGTAGGAATAAAATAAGCATACTAAATTAGGTGTATTTTGGGCGAGATTTTGTGTTTTGTCGTGACCACACTTTCAAAATGCAGCCTTTTTAAATATATACATATATATTATTTTTCCTATTATGCCATGATTGAGGAAATATTTTTCCGAATTTCATCAAAGTACGTACATATATACTAATTAGTAAGGTGAATTTACTGTCCTGTATTTTTATTTTTAAAATTATTGGTATCCGAAAATTGTTTTAGCACACACAATTTTGAAGAACCATTTTTAAAATAATAACAACCAACTCGGTACACATATGCTACTTACTGAGTTGACCGGACTTTTGCGATTCTTTTCAAGGCCGTTATCGTCTCGTTAAAATGTATGTAATTCGTATCAAATTTAGTTACACCAGATATGTATGGAACCATTTTTCACAATTACATCAAACTCGGTAACATAATAGTACTTGGCTTGGTGACCTGACGTTTATGGTTTTCTTTGTGTTTTCTTTGTGTTTTTAAATTTAGGACTGTTTGGATACCTTCTGATTACACATTGGCGTAGTAGAATAATCGGCAAGGTAGTGGGTCGATAAACTGTTTAACTTTTATTGCCCAGCAAGTTTAGAAGAGCGTAACATCTCATTATTGCTGAACAATTTAGTACGTTATGAAAAAATATTACTCGTATTTTTTTTTAAGAACGCATTTCGTCTGAATGTATGCTAAAGCTTATATCAACAGAAATCAGAGAATAAATAGTTTAAAATTGCTCCTCTATTTCAGTAAATAAATAGTTTTTGAGTGTTACATAAATGCAACTGCATGTACGAAATATTACATTTTCTTCAATAGTTACTGAATACTTACTTACATGTGTATGTTTTGCATAAGAAATAAACAAATTCAGGTATTTTCAAGCCCATTTTCTCTACGAAGGTAATTTGCCGATATGTGGTCATGCGAAATTGAAATTTTTGGGTACATATAATGTATATAATTTATGCGACCTCACTTATTTTTGAGTAAAATTGCAATAATAATGTTTTAGTGTTTTTTTAAAACCCAGTTTAAATTCTGTGAAATACTTGATAATGCAATATGGAAAACAACAGTTATGGAGTAAACTAAGCAGAATAAAATGGAAGTTTTGAAAATAAACAGTAAAAAGTTTAAGAAACGGTAGTTTTGAAATAAAAATTTTACATTTTCAGCTTCAGCACAAGGTGTGTGTGTAAAACAGCTAGTCCAAGGACTTTCAGTAAAATAAACATTTGTCCTAGTGTTGTCCATATCACTTCCGCGAGTCCTGAATAACCACTGCTCCTGGTACACCACAAGTACCGCCTACATACGTCATTAGCTGTTGTCTCTGGGATGTCCCCAGTATGTCCTGCAGACAGTCGTCCCTGGGAAGACATTAGTATCTATCCCCTTGGGACTTGAATAGTCACAGTCCCTTGGACCTCACAGCGATACGAATGCACATCGGATTGATTGCAATGGATTGATACACTAAGAGAACAGGAAATACTGAAATTAAAAATAAAACAGGGGCGTTCCTTAAGTTAAAAACAAAAATGATTTCTCGCTAGCTACATTCTTAAACGCCTCGGATGTACAACGTATATCTGAAACATACTGACAAACTGTAACAGGTGTTTTCTGAGGTGAAAATATAATGTTTGATGCAGGGAATCCATGGTCCAGCTCACATAGGAAGGGCTGCAGAAGCTTAAAAGTTTTAGCAATTTAATTTTTTTTCTTTTTTTAATATTTAGGAAACTACTTGCTTGACAGAAACAAATTTCTGGTTGTGGAATAGTTTTACTGAAAGCAATAATAACGAGAAGGATTTGTACACTTAACACAGCTCAATCACGTTGAAAAAGCGTGGCATTACCCTTACTTCTCAAAAAAATATGTTACACTAAAACGTTGCTATATTTTTCAAACATAATTAAAATGCGGAAAATTAAGAAAAATAAATAAATTCCTGTTGTAAAAACGGTCTAACACTTACCCTTTTAGAGCAGTCATTACATGTTTGATTTCACAGAAAATAGTTATTGCCTGCCAAGTATACAACCAGGAATGACTGTGTGCCACACTGGAGTGATGTGTGGGCAGTTGGTTTGTGGCGACTCGGAATCGCAAGCTGCACCGTGTAGTGGGTTGCTAAAATAACATTGATATGAGTCGTGCTTCTCTCCCGTCCATTACAAACGTACACTTCACTGTACACTGCTTGTATTGTGCTACAAGTCGACATGACAACGTACACCAACGCGGAAAAGACAGGTAATGTTGTACTGTACGTTTACATTAAGGTAATGCACGAGCTGCTGCACGATTGTGTCACGCGAGATTCCCAGCGTGGAGGCATTCCCATCACAAGACCTTCACAACTGTAATCAAGAGACTTCGGGAAATTAAGCACGTTCAAGACGCGAGGTGGCACTGGTCTCCCGAGGAATGTACGCACACCAAAAATGGATGGAGAAGTTCTCAACATTGTGGAGGAAACCCCGTCAACAAGCACCCGTGCCATTGCACGCGGAATAGGGGTGCCCCATATGGCGTGTTATGCACGAGAAATTGCTGTGTGCCTACAACGTGCGGAAGGTGCAGGCATTGTCACCACAGGATTTTGCTTCTCGACATGCTTCTTCGCAGTGGTTCCTGCATCAGTGCACAAGTTACGTCCATAGTATAGTTTACTAATGAAGCGACATTTCTGCGAAATGGTTAATTTAAGGGGGCGGTTCACCTCACTTTTCAACATCTTTAATTATTTTTATATTTGTACCAGATATTTTTTTCTTATTTTAGACATAAATTGTGACTAAATCTTCATCTTAGGAAATTTTTGAATAGCTCATAGTTTTTGCGTAATGAGTCGTAAACGTCAAAATTTTCACTTTATACGATTTTATGCACACCACTAAAACCAACTGACATACCAAACCGAAAAAATTCACAGTGTATAACAATGTTGTAGGCTGTGATTTCACACATATAAAAGCGAAAAAAATATACAGTTTTGCATTTTTAAAATATTGTTGAAATTTTTAAATTTACATTTTAAAATTCAGCATTTTTTATTAAATACAAATTTTTGTTTTGTTTTATATATGCCAAAGCATAGCCTACAACATTGTTATTCACTGTGATTTTTTTCGGTTTGGTATGTCAGTTGGTTTTAGTGGCGTGCATAAAACCGTAAAGTGCAAATTTTGACGTTTACGACTCATTACGCAAAAACTGTAAGATATACAAAAATTTCCTAAGACAAAATTTAATTACAATTTGTCTAAAATAAGTAAAAAAATATCTGGTACAAATATTAATATAAAAAAAGACACTGAAAATTAAGGTGAACCGCTCCCTTTACAGCAGGAACAGTCACATGTGGAACGACTCCCATCCACACACAACTGCCACAGCAGCGAACAAGGAACGGTTTTCTGTGAACATCGGGACTGGTACTGTCGGAAATAAGTTCATTGGGTCATACTTGATGCCGCAAAGGTTGAATGAACACATGCTGCAAGTACCTGCAACTGATATGGCCAGAGGTCTTCCAGAATGTTCCGCTTGCAGTTCGGCAATGTATGTGGTTTAAGCACGACGGTGCCCCTCCACAATACACAATAGCTGTACATAATCACCATAACATGGCATTTCCAGAACAGTGGATTGGAAGAGGCGGCCCTGTTGCTTGGTCAGCACGTTTTTCGGTCCACAATCCACTCGACCGCTCCCTCGGAGGCTTCTTCAAGGTTCTGGTGTACTACACATCCATTGAGTCAGAGAAAGTTGTGATAGCTAGGGTAATTGCTGCTTGTAAAAAAATTCAGGATACACCACGTGTTTTCGAAAGAGTACGCTAGTTACTGATATGCCTACTCATGTGTTGCAAGAAAATGGGAGGCCGCCAATTTGAACACATCTTGTAGAGTTTTTATGATAGCGCAAGATGACATGACTAGTGCAGACTTCAATGTAGTCATATTTTATTTCTCGTTATAGTAAGACAAACACACCTATTCTGTTATGCATGCACCTCGCTAATATATTACCACTCATAGTGATACAGCCTGCATTCTAATACAGTGCAGCACACAGTCAGAAATTCCTTGTTGCATATGTGGTAGGCGATAGCGCTTCTCTGTGAAATCAAACATTTTGATTGTCCTAAAAGGACGAGCGTTGGGCAGTTTTTGAAAGAGACATTTATTTTTCATAATTTCGCGCCATTTAATTGTGTTTGATAAAAAATAGCAACGTTTAGTTATCACATATATTTTTCAAATAAATAAGGTTAGTGCCACTCCCTTTCAAAGCGATTGAGGTGTGTTCAATTTACAAATCCTTCGTGTTATTTTGGCTAATAAAACATTATTAGGACGTCCAATACCCGATGAGTGTTTTCATGTTCGTGGGAGGAACGAGGTATACATCCCTAGGACGACACATTTAGTATGGACGTTCGAGGTCCTAGACACAATGGTTTTTAAATTTTCTCGGTTGCTCAGTACTTTCCGTGAGTAGAACTTTCGGCTACGCGTTTCCTACATAAAAGTACCATATTTAATATCCTTTGGTCATCCCGGGGACGAAGGTTCCTACATCTTAGAGATGTTCTAAGGATTTTCATGTGAATTTCGAGGACTTTCGGTTTACATTTGAAGTCGGTCCGTAGGACGTCCACGGGAGCACTAGCTTGGACAAACTCGGGACGAATATTCAGGGACATCCTCAGGATTTCCCTCAAAACTTCATAGTGGACATATAATGGACGACCTTCTATGTATATTATAGACATGGTATCTGGCTTCTGCTTGGTAGACCCTTGGAGAGCAACGTTTCGATATCTAAAATTCGTCCAATTTGGACATTTTTAAGAAACGAAATTAACTATAGAATCGAAGGCATAGCCTGATTGGCCATCCTAAGCGCAGCCATCAAAGATCAAGTCAGGACTTTACTGTACACATATTTGCAAGACATTATAGGAATATCGTCATGAGGACTTCGTGTTCGTCGTTTTAAGAGGGTTTATTTTTACACGAGTTGTACAGATATTTACAAATAATTTTTTGAGATAAACTCAAATTAACCCTTAGAAGCCACAATAGTTGTTTAAAGCGTTATGATGAATCCTCATATTTCAGCTTAGAATCTCAAGTTTTAAAGTATTATATTTTTAGATTTTTTAATGTTTGTTGCAATGGTAGTTTACAGTTAGAATTTATTGGGCTGTAAGCATACGCCATTGCTCATGTTTTGCTGATCAAACATGTGTTGAATGACAAAGTTCGAAGACAAACAAGAAAAAACAAACATAAAACACACGCGAAAATAGAAAAAATGCAATCCCAGAGGATTTTCTCAGTATTATTTTTTTAAATAATTGTTATATTAGACAGCAAATAATTCTAGAGATAGAATTCAGTCGAACATCGACACAACACCCAGGCACAAAAGACAGACACAAATATAGAACCAGATTCCCAAAATGAAAAAAAAAAAAAAAAAAGATGGAAATAGACAAAAAACAGTTAACAGTGGACAACAAACACAAGACAACAGACAACACAACAAAAGTAAAACCAACGAAAACTGCAACGTTTCGGGGAATGTGATCTATCCCCGTCTTCAGGCTGAGTCACAGCTGGTCGGAACACCAAGATGCGAATGAAGTTCGTTTGAAAATTGGGGCTTATATAGCCTGTATGGTCTCTAAGTTCCTCGGCCAATAGTGGCAAAGCATGTGTGATTAACTGGGCTTTCGGCAAGTGAGAGGCAAGTACTCTCCTGGTTGACTAAGCACCTTGTAGTGATGTTAGCTGGCGTTCTGCCGAGGCAGTTAAACATAAATCTGTTTATTTGTTTTATTTATTAATTTATTGTCTGTAACACTGTTTCTTTTTTTTACTAAAGGCAAACACATATTTTTAAGTTCAATGCTCTGTTGGCTTATTATGTTTTGTTACTTGGTATGTAAGCTGATTCTTTACATTCCTTTAAATTCTGTCTTTTTCCTGACTTATTGGTTTAGCTGAGTCCTAGAGAATTGTGTGTCTATTTCCCCACGTATATTCGGCAGTTCTAGATTTCTAGATTTCACCCTTTTGCGTGTTGTTCTTGTTTTCTTTGACACGAGTGGATAATGTTCTACCAGTTTTTCCAATGTATAGAGAGCCACATTCACATGGTATTTGGCAAATGCATTCGCAGGTATTTTGTTTATCTACTTATGGGTTTTACTTTAGTGAGAGTGGTTTTCAATGTGGAGCTGGAGCGGAATGCTGTTGCTAGGTCGTATTTGTTGTCTAGCCTTCTTATTTTTTTTAGAGTCCATGGACATATGGAACAATCAGAGTTCCGGAAGGTTGTCTGTCTGTGATGACTTCGCACTCTGGTGAATTTTGTTCTCTTAACTGCTTCTCAATGATAAATCTGGGATACTTGTTGGCCATGAATTCTTTCCTCAGATGACACTTTCCTCAGTTAATGTTTTCCTGTCTGAGAAGATCTTTTCTTCTCTGTAGGCTAGGGTGCGAACTATGCCCGACTTTGTACTTCTTGGATGGTTAGATTCAAAATGCAGGTATTGACCAGTATGTGTCGGTTTCCTGTGCACTTTAGTTTTTAGTCTGTGATTTTCTTTGGAGACTAGGGTTTCTAGGAAATGGATGCTATTGTTGGATTATATTTCATGTGTAAACTGTATTGTTGGCTGGAGTGAATTGAGGAAATCTGAAAATTGGGCCAGTTATTCCAGTCCATGTTGCCAAACAAGGTATGTGTCGTCTACATTTCGCAGCCAAAATTTGGGTGAAGTTGTGTTACTTAGCGCCTCTTGTTTCAGATTTTCCATTAATATGTTTGCCATGATTGGTGAAAGTGAGTACCCCATAGCCAGGCCATCAGTTTGTATATTGAAATCTTCTTTAAACTGAAAGGATGTTATGGTGACACAGAGTGTAATTAGCTCCATTCTGGATGAGATGGGTATGGATGTTCTTTCACTAAGAGTGCTGTCGTTTTCTAGTTTCGATTTCACTATTGAAAGGGTTTCTGCGACTGGAACATTGGTGAATAAGCTCTGGACATCAAAACTCACCAGGATGTCGGATGGTGATACCTCTAGGGTTCTGGATACAGAACTAAAGCGGCTAGAGTCTTTAATGAATGTAGGTGTCTGGCCGGCTAGAGGTTCGACAATGTTTAACAGATACTTAGATAGATTTTGGCATGGGTAGCTGCATGAAATAATGATAGTCCGTAAGAGCATGTCTGCTTTGTGGATTGTTGGTAAACCATACATGTGAGGGGGCTTGCTGCTGTGAGGTGTGAGGGCCCTTCGTGTGGTTTCCGGTATGTGGTTCTTACACTTACTGATGGCTTGGTATACTTTCCGCTCTATGGCTGCTGTTGGGTCCTTTTTAACAAGTGTGTATTTGTCTGGGGTTATAAGGTCAGTGCTTTTGCACTCATAATCCGTTTTGTCTAGAATGACTGTAGCACGACCTTTGTCAGCAGGAAGTATTGCTATATCCGGATCGGATTTGAGCGTTCTGAGTGATAGCCTCTCGTCCCGTGTGATATTAGGCTTAGGATGTTTAGCTGATTTTATATCTGTACGTACCGTCCATCTGAACTCGTCTTGTTTGGCTATTGGCAGCTTATATATAGAGCTTTCTACAGAAGACACTATATTAATAACAGAAATTTGACGGGTTGCAATGCTGAAATTAAGACCTTTCTGTAGGACCAAATTCTCGGAATATGTAAGAACTATGCTAGAAGCATTAATTATTGTATTGCAATGTTGAGTAGATGGTTTGTCTTTCCTTGAGACAACAGAATCTTAGAGTTTGGAAAACTTTTTCTTTTGTTTTTCCTTGCAAACAGATTACTTTTTTGCAACCAGGTTTGAAATGGACTCGTGAATTTGTTTGAAATCTTTAGTACTGAGTACAGATTCAAGTTCGAGCTCGATTACAGATATTTTATTGTTCAGCTCAACTTTTCGATGGTGGAGGAAAGCAATTTTCTCATTCATAAGATTACGTCTGGCTTATAAAGCTATTTTTTGAGCTTGTTTGCTGTTCACTGGTGACTTTAAGGTAATTTCTTTTGGAACAATACCAGGACTACGGCACTTGAATATGAAAGTTAAATAACTTAAGAATTGTGGAAGAAGAATCATATTTTATTTCAGCTGTCTTACCGATACATGCATACCAGTTCCATACCGGTTATTTATGAGATTTTTAAATGTTTGTTGCAATGGGAGTTTACAGTCACAATTTATTGGTTTGTGAACATACGCCATTACTCATGTTTTGCTAATCAAACATGTGTTAAATGATAAAGTACGAAAACGAACGCGAAAAAACAAACATAAACAACACACAAAAATAATAAAAGCAACCCCAGAGGGATTCTATCAGTTTCTTTCACTACAGACAAAAAACCTTCCGTAACTGTGATTATTCCACACGTTCATGGACTCTTTGAAAAAATAAGAATGCTAGTCAACAAATACGACCTAGGAACAGCATTCCGTTCCAGCTCCACATTGAAAACCACTCTCACTAAAGTAAAACCCATAGTAGATTAACAACTGACCCGCGAATGCATATACCAAGTACCATGTGAATGTGGCTCTTTATACATAGGAGAAACTGGTAGAACATTATCCACTCGCGTCAAAGAACACAAGAACAACACCCAAAAGGGTGAAATCCAGAAATCCAGAATTGTCGAACATGCATTGGGAAATAGCCCCAAAATTCTCTGGGACTTTGCAAAACCAATAAGTCAGGAAACAGACAGAATTAAAAGGAAAATTAAAGAATCAGCTTACATAACCAGTAACAAATCATCATAAGCAAACAGAACATTGAACTGAATAATATGTGTGTGCCTTTGGTAAAAAAAAAAATAAAAGTAAAAAAAATAAAATATAATAAAAGAAACAGTGTTATAAAAAATAAATTAATAAACCAAATAAACAGATGTATGTTTAACAGTCTCGGCAGATCCCCAGCTTACATCACTACAAGGTGCTCAGCCAATCAGGAGAGTACTTGCCTCTCATCGGCCGAGATCTCAGCCATTCACACATGCGTTGCCACTATTGGCCGAGCAGCTTAGAGACCATCCAGGCTATATAATCCCGAATTTTCTAGCGAACTTCATTCGCTAATACCAGCCCGCGGGCCAACTGGAGGAAGGCGTTGATGCACCATCTCAGACATTGGAGTAGGAAGACTGTGGAATCCGAGCTCTGCGAGGTGGGCCTTTCTTATTAGTGGGTGTCGACTGGTCGTCGCTCCTCGAACTGATGTCAACAGCTCTTCACAACACTACATAACCCTCAGCTTCGGCTGGTGGGCGCTCATGAAAGGTTTTAGTCTGCTACAGCAAGGGAGGCGAACATTGCTCGACTGAAACAACGCCTGAGATGACGCCATATATACTTGCCTGACGTGAGCAACGACTTCGCCGCGTGCTTCGGAACCAACTTAAGCCTTCTCCAAGCCGGTTGGAGGGGGCTTCACAAATACGACAACCTCGACCCCTTCCCCTTCCGGGTTGGGTGTCGCATAATTTTATCGCCGGCAGCAAGTTTACTCCAGTGTTGACGCTGGTTTACTGCTGTCTCCCACATCGTAACTTCAAAAGGCTGCAAGGGACCAAACAGTGGTCCTTGCAGTCTCTTCCTAGCGCTTGACGCACTGCAGGCCACGGTATTTCCCTCCTACTCTTAACTGAGCGAGACGGAAACTGCACGGCCACCCATTTACATTATAAAAATTAGCGTATAGCCGAGTAGGCTGGCACGCACTAGATTCCTCCCCCTAGCTAACCCCCATTATCAGGAGGTCCCGCCAAGCCAGCTGGCAGGTCGGGGAATACTTTGTGCTGCGAGGAGGGGCAGTACAATTAAAAAAAAAAAAATAAAAAAAACTGAACTTCATTCGCATCTAGGTGTTCCGACCAGCTGTGTCTCAGCCTGAAGACGGGGATAGATCTCAATCCTCGAAACGTTGCCTTTTTTCGTTTGTTTTTCTTGTGTTGTGTTGTCTATTGTCTTGTATTTGTTGTCCACTGTTCACTGTTTTTTGTCTATTTCCATCTTGTTTCATATTGGGAATCTGGTTCTATATTTGTGACTGTCTTTTGTGTCTGAGTGTTGTGTCAATACTCGACTGAATTCTATCTCCAGAAGTCTTTGCTGTCTAATATAACAATTATTTTTAAAATACTGACAGAACTCCTTTGGGATTGGTTTTCTTTCTATTTTATGTGTGTTTTATGTTTGTTTTTTCTTGTTCGTTTTCGTACTTTGTCATTGAACACAGGTTTGATCAGCAAAACATGAGCAATGGCCTATGTCCACAAACCAACAAGTTATAACTATATTTTAACACATACAAGGTTTCCTCACTACAGAACGAGATGTACTGTAATTTACCAGCCTTGTTTGTTTAAACTTTAATGTATCGCTTGTTCATTAAGTGCAAAAGTGTTTTCAGATTACATGTATAAGAACACATTTCCGTCGTGTAACAATTTGTTTGTGTGTTTGTGGTATATTATCTCTATTTATCTATTATTTACCCAACTCTCTGTAATTTAAAAATCTTACTCGCTGCGTTCTGCGATATTGTCACTATTTATTTGTGTAATATGTTCGTTTAACTTTCCTGTCTCATGGCGGGATTTCGAAACGTCCGTTTTCCCATTTGATGTAGGAATGGTTTTCGTTGTAGTGGGCGATAGTGTGTATGACATTTCATTTGGAATTTCTTTTAAATATTTATCAGATTTATAAGTTCTTGTAAGAGAAACTTTTAGCTACTGTAATAAAGGTAATGCTACAGTACTTCGTTCGATCTTTGAAAGAACTGTGCAATGGGAGTGCATGCCTGGATTTGTTTACTTGGACATACTCCATTGCGAAATAAATGACTGTCAAAAGAAAACTAAAAATAATACAAGAAAATATAAATAAGCAGAGTATGCTTTAGTCATCAGGATACATAAACAACATGAAATTCCAAAACTGGAATCTGGTCAGTTAAAATAAGGAACAAACAGAAAATATTCTTGTTTTTTTTTCTGTTTGTTCCTTATTTTAACTGACCAGATTCCAGTTTTGGAATTTCATGTTGTTTATGTATCCTGATGACTAAAGCATACTCTGCTTATTTATGTTTTCTTGTATTATTTTTAGTTTTCTTTTGACAGTAATTTATTTCGCAATGGAGTATGTCCAAGTATACAAATTCAGCCAGTACTTCGTTCTTTAGATTTTTAGATCGCAAGTGAATTTAAAGTAATATTAAGATATGACTTTCTTAAGTGTTAACTTGAATCTCAATCTTTACCTGCCATTTGTAATACAGATTGGCCAAATGTGTTTTGCGATTAAATAGACTTATATTTTTCGTTCCGTGACGGAAGCAGCATACTCTGTTTGCTAATGTCCAATGTTATTTCTTGAAACAAGTGTTTAATTTTCTGAGACATTTCATAACATAACTGGTATCTGGTCTATTTATGAAGTAATGAAACATTTAAAGCGAATTTGAATTTGTTTCCTTACTTTCAACATTTTCTGGTATGATTACAGTCTCCATAGGTTTCAGAAATGGCTTTAAATACTGTAGTTATAATTAACTAAAACTTATTTACATAATTATGTGAAGATATAGTGAGGCTACATTTGTAAATTGTAAATAAAATTCCAAAACATTTAGGAAGGGTTCCTAACTTATTCACCTGTTTCACGTCATCTGTTTGTATTTGAATTTGCAAATCATTGATAAAATAATCTCTCTGTGTATACCTTAAGGTGAATACAAGTATCAGCACTGCAATGCAGAATGTAAATATCCTTCACATTCTTAGGGAGTTAGGTGCAGCAATTAGGGCCCTCAACCTAACAAGGCGATCCGGGTTCGGTTTCCGGCTTGGTAAATCAGGCTTTACGCATTTGATTGTCGGCAGGTTCGCTCGGAGATATTCTGTTTCCCCAGCTTACTCATTGCTAATCTGCTCCATGGTCACACAATAATATCACCTCTGAGCAGCGGTGGAAAAACCAAGCTGTTAAGCGCTGAACAAACACTCTTCACTAGACATTGTTTCCTTCAACGCACAGTCCACTTTTGTAAACAGTCTTCTAGCTTGTTGAAGGCAGTACAGTGCTTTTCTGGATCATTTTCTTTTCAGAGCTTCGTATATCTTTACGCGGTTTCTTTGGTTTGTTGTACAGAAAATTTTCCTGTTATTCGTTTTATTTTTCCAGTAATATTCATTGAATAAATGTTTAAAGAGTTTTAGTTTTCTGTAAAGTTAATTGTATTCACGTAGAGGAAGGCAATTTAAGTGTCTAGATGAATTTATTTGAACTGTTTTTGAACTGTCATTCTTGAAAGACACATATAGAGGGCTGACTGAAAACATTTGAGACACGTTTTTCTTTTCGTTGTTCTAACTCAATTTTGAAAGTTTATATTTATTTATCATAATAATGTCCCACTGAAACGTAAGCTAGTTTGTCCGAATAACTAATACCACCAAACATATTCCAAAAGACATTTATTGTACTGAGTGTTTAATTTTAACTCTAACATTCTTTTCCTTCCTAAGTATATCGTCGTCATAAGGCAAAACGAAATTTAATACGTAATGCTGGCTTATCCAATGATTGGGTAATATGCTATTTACTTACAATAAAAAGGAGCACTTAATGTCGGAAATGTTAAAAATAATTTACATCGGTATGCCCACAGTCAAAACACCTTAGAAATTTGCTAATCATTTAAATAAGGGAGAGTCATATGATGATATCGCTGCTTAATTGCATTTATTATATATGCCGCTGTATTGAATTCACACCCCAGTGTAGTACCTCGGTCTAAACTTAAAATATGCAGTTTGCATTAGTTAAATGGTCACCTTGGTAGCAGGAATCGCATGTCAGTATAGTATACAAATACCAGACATATTTCAGGCCACCGTAGATAACAGATGCTTCATGTAATAGAAAAGGCCAGAAAAATCCGCCACCACTCTTGAGACCCGTGTTTGTGGTCGGCACATAAATCGTTGTTCTAGTTCGTTTCCGTGGCTTACTTTATAAGATATGCACACGATGAAAAACTGATACCTACAAACCAAGCAATGTGCATACCTCATGAACTTATTCGGATCGCTTTTTAATTTATTGTTTCGATTTTCGAGAAATAAGTAAATACGCTAGCATTATCCTTAGTGAAGTTGGTGAAGTACACTAGTAAGTATCATGATGACCAACATTCAAAAACTATCATTAAAATGATAATTTTCAAATTACGAGGGAACGATTTATTGGATTGTTTATTACTATGAGTCACAGGGACAGTTGTTTCAAATTACAGCCGTTAACCAATGTGACTTGAAACATGTTTAAAGAATTTTTATACTATACGTACGTTAACTGTGTGTAAGGACATTCATTTGAATTTATCGTCAGTAAATATATGCACTAGGGGCTGCCATCCGTAATAAAACATTTAATTTTTAATGCCCCAAGACACGCCATATTTCCCAAGTCATCCCCTATTACGGTACATGTAAAGTCACTTGGTCAAAAGTAAATGTATGACTAGTGACTTTATACTTTCAACTTAACATCTTGTCACGTGTTGCACGTAACATTTGTACCGGTGAATGTTTGCGCTAGCGACAGAGGGACAGTGAATGTAGAGACATAAGCTTCAAATAAAATATATAAGTATTAAATATAGTGCTAGTAAATGTTTATGACTTATGAATATCGCGATTCTAACAAAATTTCGGAACATTTGAACCTTTTAACTATGGATTAAGTGACAGCGGGTGATTACCTGGGTAGTAGTATTAGTACAAGTGGAAGAAACTGAAAAATAAGGCTCATGACTGAATGAAAATGAATATGAAATCAAGTAACTAAAAGACAGTGACTTGGGAACAAGTAAGTTGTAAATACATTGTTATTTAATTTAAAGTAACTGTATTTGCAAACACTATCATCACTTCTCAGTTATGCAAGCGGTAACCTACTGTTATGGTCACGATAAAGAAAAGTTCCTATACTCGTATAAAAGTTAAATATTAGAGTCTGAAGCAGTGAGTATTTTCGTCTGTTCATGGCAGTAATATCTATTTTCACAGGCATATATCGTAATTGTTTAATTTGAGAATACAGTATTGTATTATTTCCCTAGAATGTAGGAAGAAATTATTACTCGCTGGATGTGAGGTTTCTTAGTCTTTTCTTATAAGCAATAAATTAGAAAATTGAATCAAGTTCTTGTATTGATAAACAATTTACATACGTTTCAAAATGTTTTATTTTTACGGTATATTCTTTATAAATAAATATTCTTAATCAGTATATTATCTCAAATGTTGTGCACAAGATGTAGGAAAGTGTCGTATCAACTTGATGAATTAAAATGTAATACGTGGGAAAGAACTTATTATGTGGAGAGAGAAGGCACATATAAAGTATGTAGTTTTCTCACGTTTACAACAATTTTGATAATAAGGTAAGTGGGCTATACGTCTCGTCGACAGCTAGGTCAATAGAAGTGGTGGCATACAACTTAGTACAATGGCAGTAGCTGGGAGAGGAGTCGGCTATGGCCTTTGTTAAGTAACCATCCCAGCATTCGCCTGGAGTTATTTCGGGAAACAATGAAAAATACAAATCAGAATGGCCGGATACGGGGATCGAACCCGGATCCTCACGAAGGCGAGGCCAATGTGTTACTGTTGCTCTACCTTGTCCGGTGACAACGTTGACAGTAACATTAATGTTTGAGCTTGTGTGATCATTCGGCGCCCGTCGTTGTTTAATACATTCATGTTACACAAATAACGCTCCGAATAAGTGGGGCAGCTATTTTTCAATTCATGAAATAACAAATTTAAACGTTTTGACTTTTCAATTTTGTCATATTTCTGAATGAATAACATAAACGTTAATCGTACATATTTTGGAAACTGTTCAACACTTTTCAACGCTGAGTATACTTTGACTCAATTTCAAGGGAAAATGTAGACCTATGTGATCGCCTATATGTGTGCGTGTGTGTGTTGATGTGGCTGTGTTTCAATATATGTGTGTGTGGGCCGTTACTTTTGGTGTGTGGTTATATAAAAATATTTGTGTGTCTACCTTCGCACCAGTAATTGCTCATAGTGAACCAAGTGAAATAAACAGCAAAAATTAAATTTACTTTAAAATATCAAAGTTTAACATTTCTGATACTAAAGGTGCAAAAACTATCATTGTTAAATAATCCGAAATACAAAATCTGTTACCAAAAAAATACAAAATATATGTATTTCATACTATATCAGGTAACTGTTTATGGACATAATCGAGTTTTAATTAAACTAACGTACAGTTAAAAAGAGATAACACACGCAAAGTTTTGATTCACAGTACTGCGATTTTTCTCTTGTTAAAATACTTTACGCTCTGAGATATGTATTTATTAAATAATGCTATTTAAATTTTCATGGCTTTAACATAATCTGGTGTCTTTGTATACATATATTTTAATAATCTTACTTCCACATGTAACCAGTTTATGCCGTAAATGTGCTATTTACTACACGGTGCATATTATAATTTTTATAAAAAAAATAGCCCCAAAATCAGATGTAAATAATTCAATGGATAATATATTATAATAATTTATTTTAGGCTAAATATTATAGTTTTACTATCACATAATACGATTCAAATGTACATGCAATTTATTAAACGGTCAGAAAACCTGCATTTCGTTCGAGATTAAATAAAAAAATAATTACTAATTTTTAACATTTCGTGTACAGGAGCCGGAACTTACGTGAGTTACGCTACCAATTATGTACACCTACATTTCAAACAATGGAACAGAGTTCATGAAGAATCAGTCTCAAGTTCCTCTTAACATATACATTCACATTAATTAGAGTTTCTTTTAAAGTACGAGCCCAGAGCCATGTTTTTTTTTTTTCAATAACAAAAACCAGAAGTAACATGAAACAACTAAGAAAATATTTTTGTAACATATGGCTGTGTTTTGCAAAACCATTCACTTGTGACAAATTCCATACAATGGTTGCGAGTCGCGACTATCTGGCTGAGCGGTGTAATACGATACAGTGACGGCAGAGCTAAAAGATAACCTTGTGCTCTGTACGGATTGTATTACCTTGAGTGATGCCACAATAACCACCTGCTGGACGCGATAATCGGAGAGCAGTGTAAGCTGATATAGCAGCGGCAATGACAAAGGGGATCGGCGTATATTGTGCCGCCCAAGTGCGGTGGCTGCCACCTGCACATCTATATCGGGTAACAGAATGAGATCATCGTAGTCTAATGTATTCCTGTTCATGCTCTATCTTGCAGGATGGTTGCTTGACCCTGATGCGACACTTTTCCAGGAGGTTTGAGATCAAAGACTTGCCGAAAGAATTCGAGATTTTAGAGTGAGTATATAAAAGAGAGCTGCGGCAGAGGCGAGAGAGTTTTTGGCTGGCAGGTGCATGGTACGAGTTTAAGTGATAGGGACGAGTGGCTAGAAGTATTGGGTTGCGACAAGTGCTCGAGGGTGTCCGGTGAGTTGGATTGCGGCAAGTAGTGGGAAGAAGGTGTTCCTGGGCCACAAAAGGTTCATCGGTGCTCGTTTTTTGAGTCCACCATTGCGAGTGATTAGAAAGACTTTCCATGCGCAGAGAACTTATATAGATTTATTATTTAAATATTACAACATGTATGTAAATAGTAGTTATTAGTTTCGTTTGACATTTATGGTGATTAATCATTATAGACATATGTTTATTTGTAGATAGTTGTAAATAAATTAGGTAAGCTATAATAATTTTCTTTCTTTTGTCAAAGACCTCCATCCCCAAACATACCTAGCCCCAACTTGTAACATAATGAATATCCACATAAACTTACATTAAACATTTACTCGTAGTTGATAAACACAGAAAAAAGTTTTGCGGAAGTGTTTTAAGTCACACTTACTCTAACAGCATTGTCATAATAGTTTGATTATTTTATACGAAAACAGCATATTAAGACGATTAATCAATATTAACTTTTGAGGGGACTGAATAAACAAGTTAAGGAAATTTCTAAAGCTAAAAAAAAGTACAATCTGTTCACTTTGAACTGAACATTCACAAACACTTTTAATATCCAAAAATGTATTTCATTTGTGGCAATTATGTTATGTTTTCACACTTTGGGAATGTTTACACTGGTTTGTTGATTCACGGACGTTTCCAGGTCTAATATTAAAGATTATTGCAAAATTGCTAAAAGAAAAAAATTTAAACAGTACTCACTTTATTGTGAACAGCCTATAACTCATATTGAGTACAACAAAGTGGAAATAACAAAATTTATATTGTTCTGTATGCAATTCACAGATCCCACTTTCAGATATTTAGATCGAGCCTGTGTGAAATCCCACAGGGATCAACTTGTGCCAGAGTGAAACGTGAGGCAAAATTCATCAGTCGTTAATTGGTCGCCGTGCGCACGAGCGATTCTGTAATTATACATTCCCACACGTATGGTAAAATCTGTATCCGTCATTTCACGAATACATCACCGAGCGGTTTTAGGTATTGGGAAGTTGCACATTGCTGCATAATGTGGAAGGTAGTTTCTCTATCCACTATTATAACTTTTATTTTTTGTATTGCACTTGATTTCTCCTCGGTGCTGTCATTTAAGATTGACAAGCAAAATTACTGGAACTAGGATAAAGGTTACACATGGCGTTTGTTGAAGAACATTCCCAACGTTCGACTAGAGGGATTTTGGATAACTATGGAAAACAGAAATCAGGATGACCGGAGACGTGTATCGAACCCAAAATCTTTCTCTTAAAAGAAGGTAAAATGGTGTACAGGCTCGCTTATGTATAGTCTTGTAGTATTAATTGGACGATAGGTTAACACTGATTAAAGTATAATAGAACAATGAAGTCATGTAGATACGGTGCGTTGTCAGAAGTAGCGTGGCAAGTTACGTCTAATGCCCAACAATCAACTGTTACGTTCCCGTAGTATGAAGAACACAGAGAAAGTGTGTGTTGTTGAGCTCCTCCATGGTACAGGTTATTCACAAACAACAATAGCGAGGGAGGACAGCTTCCTTTTAAAATTTCTTGTATCAGTTCTCCTAATAATTTCGACTGATCTCTTAGTTGCACAAGTGTATAACACTTGTATTTCATAATCTGTATAACGTGCTCGCTGATATATGTAGGTTCACGATTTTTTTGCGAGATGGTTAACAAGATCATTTCCGAAACTTTTAATAATGCCATTGTCTTTCATTTATATCAAACAATTGCAAATATCCCGAATATTTTTTAACCAAATACTTTTAAAAAATTATAGACTGTGTACAGTCACACGATACACAAGTTTGCCAGAGCGTTAATAATGTACCGTTTGCTAGCAAATAATTATTTTACTTAATTTTGGATTATTTTCACAACAAAATGTGTGATATTTCAAGGGCGAAAATATAGAAATCTGTTATGTGTATTGCAACAGAAAAATTCAGATACAAACAATGATATATTAGTATTAAAACTGCAAGAATGAATTATTGGTATATGTATTAATTTGCGTTAAAAATATTTTTGAAACCATTGCAAAACTAAAGAGCAAAGCCTTAACTAAGAATCGATGTGTCGTAAAGCTGAGAGCATTCTATGCTCACAATCCTCAAAAAGAGATTAAATCTGAATCCGCCAATGGTTCTCTCGCCAACTATTCTAATTTCAATACTGAATAAGTAAGCACATTGTTCGCCTCGCTTTATAACGATATAAGAGTTAATTGCATATGATTACAATGCAAATGAAAAATGTTCAGATACTGTACTAATCAATTTACTGCTCAACTACCCAAGTCAACAGCTCTCACCCACCTCTTATGAACAAGAAATTTTAATTTTCACAAGTACCTTTTTAATGCATACTCATTTGAAAATACTAACTTATGACATTGCACACACATCTATTTGTATACAAAACCCAGCGATCGTAGTTATAGTGTTAAAAAAATCTCGATAACGTTATATACATGCACTCACCAGGAGGATACGAAGATGACAACAAAATATGTAAGCTTCAAAAACCTTTGTATGGACTTAAACAAGCTCCACCGATTTGGAACAAGAGACTTACAGATGTTTTAATAAAGGAAGGATTAAATCCATTAAAAAACTGATAGATGTATATTTGTAAACGATCAAAGAACCATCATGAATTATTATTATACTTCAGAGAATTTTAAATTATATTTTTTCTGGCTGGTTCTAAAATTCTTATAAAAACCAACATGATTCTGTACGTGTAATCATTAAAATTTGTTTGCTGTCACTCGTTACCATCTATAATTAGCGAAACAGAATTTTTGTGAAATAAGAAATATCTGTGAAAAAAAATAAGTTAAAGTTATCCGCAATTGATCGGAATTCCAGCGCGTAGCATGGAAAGGTGTAGTCCTATTATATGTAAGTGAAAACGCTTACCTTATCTTATTTTATTTAATACTACAAACACGCACATCACTTCCTCTACAAAAAGTTACTTCAAAATTTACACGCTTACGACTAACAGCGAACAAAATCTTATTGGTCTTGTTTTGATAATTTTCGTAATGGCATGAAGCTGCTCACATCGCAGCTCAAGCTGCAGTGTTCTTCCTAGTGTATAATAATTTTCACACACTTGGCCATGATCCCTGTTTGTACTGTTTACGAGATAATTTTGTAAGCTTACAGGGGAGCAGGTATTGCAAAAATGTTTAGGAGTTTTGTTTAAAAAAGATTGTGCCATGACGACAATTTTTTTTTCAAGACAAGAAATTATACGGTTGTAACTAATAAGTCGATTTAGGAAAATTTCAGTTATTACATAATTATTTGAAACTATAGTATTTATTATCTGGTAAAAGTTAGTCAACATGGTGAAAAACATTTTGAAATTGTCCGATTTTTTATATCAACTTTCGTGCATGCTTAAAAGTAAGTATCGCAAAAATAGAGAGCAAATTATTTATTACAACTATCATATTTGCGCTCATTATGTCTTTCATATGTAGCGGTTTATGGAAGATTTGAATTCCCAGCAATACACAGAACTACTTGCTGCTTTACCTCTTTCCACTGTCAGAAGTAGCAACGTTTTAATATAAGGAAAATATTGCCAAAAAATTAGATTTTTAATGTGTTACTGAAATTATATATGTCATAAGGATCGAATCTGTGGTGCAAATTACAAGTTCTTCACGTTGTACTGTCTGTCAACAACTGACTTGTAGATTATTGAACGCAAAGTAAGAGTTCTTGTGTTGCTTGTAGTGGAGTGTTCATACTTTTTTGGAGCATCAACTATTTGGCCATTCTGCACTTAATAAGTACATAAGCAGGTACACTTCAAATATTACAAAAAATTACTTTAGCTCTTTCATCAAGTATTTTAATATTGCTTGAAGCTTTTATTTAACAAAGATAATTTTTTTTCACATGTGCGTCGGAAAAGTAATTTATTCGTATGGTTTATAATAAAACAAGTAATATGATTACGCACATTAGACGAATGAAATGTAGAGTCACATTTAGGAATCATGACTCATTTTAGGAATACTTTTAAATTTTTCTATTTACGTAATTTATTTTATGACACAGCGTTGCATCATTCCTGTAAGTCAGTTGTCAATGATTATGGTGATGATAACTCCTACAACAAGCGTATTTATTGATAAAAAATTCCCATACAATAACAGACTGTAGACCGAAGATTTATGAAAAGAAAATTAGTGCACTTAAGACATGAATTCATCTGAGAAAAGAAAGAAAATAATTAGTCGCAAGAATTGAAAAGTTTAAATGTTAAGGCGTGTCCTTAAACAATTTCGAAATAATAATGTGAAATAGTGCACTTCTAGTCATAAACATGTTACATAAATTATTTGCAAATCGTTTACTTAAAAATACGAAAATAAACTTACTGTTTTCATGTGAATATAGTTCATCGTCATATAGAGTCGACATAAGATTATTTACTAACGTGAACTTAAATTTTTCCGCTAGGGATGATAGTGCTGATGACGGATGGAGTTATTATCCCTTTTTGTCGCTACATTCCCCTCCCACTATTGTACAGTTCCTGGAAATCGGTGATGGAACGTTTTATATTCGACAGTAAAGTATTCCTCTTTTTTTTAGTTCTTTTATTGCCTCTTTTTCTCGGGACATCTCCGGCGTAGCGCGCATTACCATGCGAAACTCGTTAAACTTGCCGCATCATTTAAAGTGTTGCAGCGACGCGCTTGGAAGAACAAAATATATACAGTGATATTCCGTGCGGACAGAAAGTTAACATTTTGATCAGTTAACAATTCGGCCTAATTTTTTTCTTTCCTTCATGCATATGCATATCCAACATATTCTATTATCTTCAAAAATAGAAAAAAAAAATTAAACATTTTATTTCAATAATTAAGATTATGGTGTTTGAGAAATAACTCATTTGTGCACTGAGAAAAACATTTTGTCTGTGCAAACAAAACTTGTTTGAATCAACAAAATAATTTGTTTGTATAGGGGCAGAGAAATATTTGTTTGCTCGTAGCAAATTATTTTGTTCCCTCGATTTGTTTGAGGCAGGCGTGGGAAACTGAAATAGACCAAGTTGGGAACTATTAGGTTCGGCACCAGCTGGTATGGGGGCAGCACCAACACCAACTTTCCTGATAATTTTCAAATAATTAGAATATTGTCGGTCGCCATTTTTCGTCGAGCAGTTTAAAGGTTATAGGCTGTTGAGATTTTGAAGTTATAAGAGGTTTTTTAAGTGTTTCCGCGAAGGTATTTTTGAAAAATTGGATCACGTCATTTAAATCGTAAGTTAGTGTCTTAGTAATGACTTTTAGGTAGATAAATGCATCGTGATCACATACTGCAGTTATCTGTGTACCAGCTTGTATATCAAAGAGTGTAAAACACCATACTGGATCTCATTTCAGACAGACGTTTGACCAATGCTTGACTAGAAATAATTAATTTCAATGACCTTTATTTCATGCCCGGTATTATAATGTACAGTGGCGAGACGTGGTCGTGTTCCAAGGCAAGCAGTAGAAGATCCGACTATACACTTAGAGCATGTAGGAGTATTACTGTAGAATATGTTCCTCGCCTCTTACACGCTACTGGTTGTGGAGTGTACCTGTCTCTACCAGTCAAATGGTTATATAGGCAACTGAGAATTGTGTATATAGTCATTGCTAAACACCGCTTGCCCTAGAACACTTTACGCCTCGCCACTGATAATGTAGCAGCATCATTTCATTATCGTGTTAAGGTTTGTATACAAAACGATCGTTTCTAGCACAAATAAAAATATCGCATAGTAAAAATAGACCTAGGTTATAAATTTAATTTACTTATGCTATTAAAAATTTTTTTTTCTATGTCATCCCTACAGTAATATCTAATGTAAAAAACAGAGTTCTTATATACCTAGTATAATTACATTTTTCATTAATTTAATCACAGCTATACATGCATATGGACTACTTTTAAACTAAATATTACGTATCATATAAACATTTTTCGGGATGCATATAACTACATTATCAGACGTTTTTAGGTTGTAACCCCATTATCATACGTTTTCAGGTTGTAATTACATTAACAGACATTTTCAGGTTAAATTATTTGTCTGATAAACAAAGTTTATAGAAATTACATTCAAATTATCGAACTTAAAATCTACACACACTAATCGAAATGGCAACCACTATATTTATATGTAGCCATAAGTTATTCAAAATACACTAGTTTATGAAGTGTCCAACAGTCTAGCATGAGAGTTTCCGTTCTATAATCCTCTTTGCTCTATGGTTTGAGGAAAATTGCTGTATGTTGTTAGCAGTACCAAAGATTTGGCTGGTCATAAAAATATTTTTCGGACATATCAAATGCACATGCAATATTTTAGGAAATAAAAAAAATTAATTTTTTTATAAACTTAAAAAATTTCGGAAATTTTAAGACTAAAAAAAAGGTATGTTTGAGCCGGGATTTGATATATAACTAGAGCCAGTGATTTTTGATTAAAAGAATTCTGCAACAATTTGTTTCAATGTCTTATGTGAACACCTGTTTCTCTGCTTCATGACCAGTGGTTGGAAGTTTTTAACTATCGGCGTCTCTAGGTCCTACCCGTGTGTTGTCGTGGTAACATTGTTCTGGTTGGTACAGTCAAATGTGCCACGCCTCTGCCCTATTATATTCTGCCAATAACCACGAACCAGAGTTGCAGGTGATTGTTATTTGTATAGAAATAGTTTATATCACATTACAATAACACTGCTTTATTTTCAAATTTGTTTGTCTTCCGTCTGCGTAAAGATAAACGACGTCAAATAATATTACCAATATGATTGCCGTTCACGGTAACATAGAGAACAAGACGTGCGGCTGTGGTGTTTTTCAAGTTTAGCATTTTCTTTTATGATCAATCGAATTAGCCACTACGAAATTGTTATAGCTAAAATTACGATCCTTTAATTTTGCTGATTAACAGTTTAGACTACCTACTTGTCACACAAGCTTATAGTTTGAAAGTTGAGGTATACAGTGCTCGCCATCTTGTCGCTCACGCACGCCAGTCTGCCGCCTTCCGCAAGTCAACCAAACGAATATAGTTTCGCCAACAAAATTATTTAGTCCATCGAAAAAAAAAATGTTGGTTCAAAGCATATCACTTATAACTAACAATATTATTTTGTTGACAAGTTGTTTGTTTACACAAAATATTTATTCGATGTCCTATAGTAACAAATATATGTTTGGCACAAGGAAAGTGCGTTTAAAAGAATAATTTGGTCGAGGGAAATAATTAAATTTGTTTGGACGACTCCAAGCTTGGTCTTACCAACAAAATATTGTTTAGCTGAAGCAATTTCACCCAAATAAATACATTTGGTATAATGAAATAATTCTTTCTCTCAGTGTAATAAATATATAATTTCAGATAATTCATAGCCTACTTAGTTCAGATAGTTTCCTTTTTCGTCCACTGCATAGTATTTTTGAAAAATTTCATTTCTTATTTGTACTTTCAAAACCTTTTGTAATTTCCTAGCAAAATAATTTGTTTATGCTGTCACAAGGGTTTTTTCATTTGCACAAATAGAAGTTAATCGACCAAAATCCGAATAAGTTCTTTATACGTAAACAACACGTAAATCACAGTTTCACGTGCACATTTTGCTGAATTTAAGTGAATGACGAAATGCAAAATTAAGGAAGTAATGAAACTGAACAGTTACTGGATATGCAAATGTTAATAAGGGAACTATTACGCTGTAAACTAACGTTTAGAAATATGCTCGAATTTCAGTGCATTTATTTATTAGTTTTACTCAAAATATATATTTGTGTAACACTTACCTTGAAAATACGTTCATATATTATCATCAAGATAAAATAAGTAAGTAAAACATGATTTTCTCACCGATTACAAGTACAAGCCTTGTTATGTTACAATATATAGTACTGGCTGTCCCGTTGCGGCTTTGCCAGCATGTACTACAGAATAGAGTAACTAACATTTAATTACGTATTAATTGATAGTGTTACTATATTCTCTGTAAATCTTTATCAATTAAAAAACTATATCTCTGCTGAGCAATTCTCTAATATTCTACTCAATATTGGTGATGGGTCATATTTTGAATCTGATGGACAGATTATCATACCTGCAAGCCTAGGAAGAGTTGCAATGAAAATTGCTGATCTCTTTGAAAATGAATCTCCTGATATGTCCCACATTAGTGAGAAGCCCATTGACTGGTTGTGCGAACGTGCAAATCTGACACTAAGGAATGGAAAGGCCGATAAAATTAATGACATATTGCTAAAAAAGAAAAGCATCGATCAGAATAGAAATCTAGAAATATGTAATTAAAAAGAAAACATCCGCAAATGACGTTAGAAATCAAAGAAATATGAAGCCAGCTGTTAAATAATACAAAAAATACCAACTTTAATTGCAGAACCTCTTTGTTTTTAATTCATCTTTATTTATATATTCTCTGTGACAGGCAATAACTGTCTTTTGTAGAGCATAAAACATATAGACTGCAACTTTTGAGTTATTCCTGTGTGGTCAGTGTCCACTTTTCGGGAGTTCTGTGCCATTTTACTACTTTTCACACCCGTAATTGTCGAATTTCAAACAATTCTAAGTCTCGTTTTTAGATATTTACGTAAGCTTCATTTTAAAGCAAAAGCCTCCTCGACCACTCTAATGGTTTGGGAGATACGGATGATTGCTTGGAAACACGTTTTATTTCTTTTACCAGTTTCATAGACGAATATTGAATAACCCTTAAATTTCTTTTTAGGTATTTACGTAAGCATTATTCTAAAGCAAAAACCACCTCGATATCTAAAATGTTCAGGAGCTACGGATGGTTAGTTTAAAACACATTAAAATTTTTTACCGGCTTTCAAGGACGGATTTTGAAAAATCCGAAAAGAACTTTTTAGACATTCACATGAGTATCATTGTGACGCAAAGATCACCTCGATATCTTAAGTGATTTAAGAGAAATAGAGAATTTTTGAATTCATATAAAACGGCTTTTTACTCCCTTAATTTCCGAATTTCGAAAAATTATTCAATATGATTTTGCTTAGGCAATGTTTTTCAGTAAAATTGTCAACACTGTATCATCAGGTTTGATAGTTATCGAGAATTTTGCGAAAACACGTTTTGTCCCTTTTCACTCATTTAGTTTTCGATTTTCGAAAAATATTTCCTAAGTGGGTGCCTACGCCGCGCCGTGATGGGAACTTACGCTGAAAATTTCACGTTTCTATGTCCAGCGGTTTGGGCTATGCGTTGATGGGTGAATGGATAAATGAATGAATGAGTGAGGCAAGCTTTGAAATTTCACAAAAAATTTCTTTGAAAAATTTTTTTCCAAAGAATTTTTTGTCAAACTACCAAAATATTAGAGTGTAGATTGCAGTCACAGTAGCGTAGACTATTTTCTGGGACATAATACGGAGACATTTTTTCATCTATCTTTACTTTACTTCTATCTCATTCCCTCCAAGATCTTCGCTAATTCTTCAGATCCGACACTGACAGTGAAAGACCTCATCGGTCCGGCCTCTTCTCCGACGGGAAACCTATCAGCTGCGTGTCTTCTCCATCGATAATTCCAAGCTGTTCCTTAAGACCCTCTGGAAAGAGAAGCTGTACTTGCCGGAAGTTATTAACACGCCCCACGCTGAAGTAAATTTAATAGTATACAAACGTACACTGAAGTATCAGCCAAAACAAATAACAATAATAAAATTTTGTGTTTGACGAATGTAACGGCAGGATTAATATGTTTTGGAAATTTCGAAAACTTAAATCGTGCAATAAACACTGAGGTAATAATTAAAGAAAAAATAAATCTGTGCGCAATAATTTTATAGAATCTTTATTTTTATTTTATGAATTAAGGCTTAGTAAAAATAAATGTCCAAACGATATTTACTGAATTGTGACGAATTCAAGTTGGTAACTTGATTTTCATAATATTTGAAAATTTGCGTTGGTACAGTAATTTATATATATATATATATATATATATATATATATATATATATATATATATATATATATATATATATATATATATACACATGTATAATATCTGCGCGCGTGTTGGACTACAATGCTGTAGTTTTAACCCAAAAGCTGACAAGTCCAATTTCCAAGTTTTTCAGAAGAGCAAATTGAATGTTTGAGTCAGCAATAAAAATCATAACAAAGCGAGCTGCCCTAATTCGTGACAGATGTAACTAGTTTACAGCATTAAGATCAATGTAAATGCGGTTCACTTGAACGTGTTTATAAATTATGAAGTATACGAGGGCATAAATTACATGTTGAGTTTTGGCATGAAAAATATATGACAAACCGTTAAGCAAAAAGACATGTTATTAAGAACAAATTATATAATAGAGTAAAAAATATACACTATTTTACTAATTCTGGTAGCTGTTGAGTGTTCAAGGGTGTAAAGGACATGTTTAATTTTGGCATACAATAAATTTTGTACACTGTCATTATTATAACATCTTACTATGAACAAAACTATTTTGAACTCAAAAATTTGTAGTCCTTTACTTCTGATAGATATTTGCTAAAAATTTATATCAATGAAATTAATCATATGGCACACCTAAAAGCGAATGCGAAACATGAAAGTAAAAAAATAATATTAATTTATCTTTTTCCAAATACGAGAAAACCAAATACTACAAGTAAAAATATAAGTTTCTCCGTTCCCAGGGTAACAAATTTTTATTTTTCATCACTGTCTTCACTAGAATCGTCATGACCGATACATGTTTGCTTTTCAAAAGAGGTGAGTGACTGGTAGAATCCATGATAAGCTGGATCAATAAGTGGTAGCAGGCCCAGCAAGTATGTTTTCTTGGCAGTGTTGATAGGGACTGGGGGGGCTGTATGTTTGAGGAATTTGGTTTATTTGCAAATTGATTGGCCGACCTTTTTTGTGGCGACGCAGATCAAGGTGACGGAAGGGCTCTTCTTCAGACAGAGAATATTAGAATTTGATTATTTCAAAATCAGAAGTGTACTGATGCCAGTAAATGTTAAGCCATTTTTCTTTTTCATTCTTGCTGTCTACTTGTCGTCTTACCAACAAAGTCTGTAGTAGAGATGATAAAGAGAGAAGTCGTTAACTTTCATTTCATACACATTGAATGGCTTCTTGCCCCTCACTGTTCTCACAAACAGGTACCAATCATGTGGTATTCTGATCTCCACTTCCATTTTCTATTTTGCACGTTCTATTCTTGCATGACCACTATCACATTCAAGATGAGAATGTTTAGGCACTAGAAACTTCTGTTTGACGACTGTCAAAGAAGAATGTTGTTGAATTGCCATCATGAACATTATCGCTACTGCAATGTTCTGATTTTGTCCGGCACAAGTATCTGAAAATGTTGTCCGATTTTTTCACCGTACCTGGTATATTGGCCTGAATGTGCTTGCACAGAACTGAAGCCACCTGATCAAAACCACGACTCGCCAATGTTTTATACCACATAAAACAGTATGAAGTATCAGTGACAAGATCTCTGATTGTTTCATTCATGGTCCATAGTTGTCTTTTGTAGAATACTATGTAACTTGTGAGATCTGGTGTGGGTAAACATTGTTGCATGTCGAAAACGATTACTTTGTGTTCAGGTTGTACATTTGATCTTCGCTTGTCATTTTCCTTCACTCTGTATGCAGTTTCGTACATAAGACAATGTTCTCTTTGTTCTTCTAAAATTAGTACATCTTCACCTTGTAGAAATATTGATTTTGTCTGGAACTCATCACATGTACGGTAAGTGTCTGTGTTAGGTGTTTTGAATCACAAATCTGCTGCTTTAAACACATCACAATAAACTGAAATACGATATTGGCGTTTTCACTTCTTGCAAACACTTTCACAGTACAGTTCATGCATCTTTTTGACACTTAATCCAATTCCTAAATATTTATTTTGTGTTCGCTTTCTTGAATAGTGGCTTTCATAAGCGGGAAAGCTCATTATGTGTGTTAAAGCCTCTTCCCTTTCAGTGTCCATCTTGTTATAAGGTTCAATCATGACACTTCCAATGTTGGGTATAATACCACTCACTTATGCACGTTTCTTTTGAATAATCACATTCAGTTTACCTCTGTGTACTGAATACAAATCACCAACGAAGTTTTTATACACTTCCTGCCTTTCAGATGGTGAAGAAATACAATATATAACTGTTATCTGTCTCCCACAGCTTCGATTTGCATCCTTACCTCTGCCCTTCTTGCAAGTTTTTTTTTGTCTTTTATTTCGATTCCAATCATTAGAAACTGATCTTGGATTCTGCATTCACCTCATGCATAATATTAATGATGTGTTTAAGTTGATCATCTTCTTTAATCTTTAAATGATAAGAATAAAACCTTCTTACATCATCGTGTATGGCTGTAGAAGATGCTACTGTGTCTTTTCAGTGTCGATAGCAGAAACCGACATTTCTGTTCTATTGTTCATTTGAGCGTTAAATTAATTGAATAACATAGTGTTAATAAAATTTTAAGATGTTCATGTTAACGGAAACAATAAAATATCTCAAAAGTATTTTCGCTTTGGCAACGCTCCTGGCAAATGAAATTCGCTAAATTTATGAACAGGGAGAAAAATAGAGACAAGAAAAATTCTTTTTCATCAATTATATTATATGAATGTGCAATTGGTCCATAATTACTTATATCCTACCATTCATATTAATTCTGGCAACATAAACAAGCAACATCTTTGTTGCCATAACATGACATGCCAATAGGTTATTCACATGTCAGCTTTTATCTTTCAACAAAAGCTTTCATTTATACGTGTCAGTAAATGCCACTGTAGGTATCTCGGGAACTTTAGCAGACAGACATGTAAGTTTTTGGCACAACAAAGAAAATGTTCTTACTATTAACATGTCATTAAAAACGAAATTTCACACATTTTGGACATGTCAGCTTTTGGGTTAAAACTACAGAATTAATGTTTTGTTGATAGTCTCATATACTTCGAGACAATCATGTGACTTCAATAAATATATTTGATGTAGGCCTACGTCAATACGTAAATTTTTTTTTTTTTTTTTTTTTTTTTTTTTACTTTATATGAGGCAGCTTTATTTGAAAAACCTACATAAGTAAGATAGAATTACTGTCAGGAATAAGTTTCCATGGTTCAAGTAACGTAACTCAATTTCATAAACATTGAGATGAATTTCAACAGTTTATCAAAATATACTTAAAATAATAAAAAAAAACCGCACTGTTAGACTCAAAATGTGCCATTTTTCACGGTCTTAACTTAATGTAAATATTTATAAACAAATGTGAATGTTCATATTGAAACATTATATTCTTAAAATATGGAGACATTATAAGTAAGGGAGAATTTATAGTGTTTGAAAACATATATTAGTAATTTAAACTGATCCGATTTAATACAGGAATAAATATTTACACCAAATCTAAATCAATTACTACTTTTTTTTTAGAGCTAGGTATCTTACTGTCCGCAATGTAGTGTTAATTTACGTATATTTTATATTTATCCTTTTTATAAAAGTTTTGCAAAAAAGCCACATTCAGTTGAACTACACCACTAAATTTTATTTTAAAATTCGCAAGTAAGAATAAGCTCTCAATGAATGTTTAATATAGTGGATCTATTGTCTTGCCCATATCATTTAGTGACTACGTAATAATAATAATAATAATAATAATAAGAAGAAGAATTATTTTTATTTTGGGACAAATTTCATAAAAAGATAATTTCGTACACGTTAAGTAAAAGTGATACGTTGATGTAATGCGGTCACACACACAATACCGTGCGTATTCTAAAACTTATATTATTGGATGTACAGTACTGTACAAATTTCAGTTTATTGTGTGCCTAATAGATAACATCGGCTTAAATTCTTCCCCTAAGCTAGAAAAATTAATATATAACTGAATACACGAGAATGTGTTGGTGGAACTGTAATTACGTGGAAAGTTACTTCAGTTATTCAGACAAAATAAGAATCTCTGTAGGAAAATTTATTTGAAATTGATTTTAAACATTGGCATTTCCTGAATAGTCTAATATTGTAAAATAGTTTGTACGTAGTATTTTGCGATGCATCATTTATATAGGTAATACTTTGATAATAATATTTTAAACAATATAAACTAAAAAGCTAATTTATCTTTGTGGGTGTATTTTTAAACGTACATTTGGTCCAGTAAATCTGTATTTGGGTTTTATGTAAAAGATTTGTAACGCGCCATATGGTATCCACCACAATTAAAAAGGTAGATAGCCACCAACTGTTACTCAATTGTTATAATTAGTCAACTTTCCGAAGGTAAAAGTAGGCTTATGAGATCACCTTTCTGGCTGTGTGTGTGTGTGTGTGCGTGTGTGTGTCCCTAGGTGTGTGTCCCTGTGTGTGTACCTATAAAGTTTTGAACCAGTGGACAGAATTTAATCGAACTTTGTGCACATACAGTACTTTGTAACCTGACTTTACTTTTATGTATTTCTTTTACGCCAAGTTCATATTTTCAAAATGGCGGCCATTGTAAAATTTTTCTATCATTTAAATAATTAAGAAACCATAATTTAGAATTTCGTCAAAACTGGTACACTTATACTACATACAAAGCTGACTTGATTTTTGTGTATTTCATTCATCATTTGTGCATATTTTCAAAATGGTGGCCATTTATACATTTTTAGCATAGTATCACATATCCTAGAAAATAATTTTCAGAATTCCACCAAACTTGAAACTCATTTTCTACATACAAAGCTGGCTTGAATATTAAGTCTTTAGTTCATCCTGTGTGTTTATTTTCAAAATGGCGGTCAATTGTATATTTTTAGCATAGTATTACGTATCTTTGGAAATATTATTTTCAGAACTTTACTAAACTTTGTACACATACACTATATTCAAAGCTGATTTGAATATCGTATACTTCGTTCATCCTGTGTTCATACTTTCAAAATGAAGGCCATTTTTATATTTTTAGCATATTATCACATATGTTAGATAATATTTTTTCAGAACTTTGCTAAGTGGCCGTTTTTATATTTTTAGCATATTATCACATATCTTACAAAGTATTGTTCAGAATTTCGCCAAATTTGGTACGCATATACTACATACGTTGCTGACTTTATTGTTGTGTATTTATTTTTGCTTGAGTTCGTATTTAAAAATGGCGGCCAACTTTTATATATTTCTCATAGTATTACGTAATTAGGAAATATTTTTCATAATGTCATCAATCTTTGTACACATATACTACATAGAAAACTGCCTTCACTTTGTGTTTTTCGTTAATCCTGTGAGCATATTTTTTAAAAGATGACCATTTTCATATATTTAACGTAGTAAGTTACTACAAATCTTAGAATATATATTGTACATTTTATAAAACTCGGTGCATATATCCAACATACAAATTTGACTTTACTGTTGTGTACTTCGTTCATCTCGTCTTCATATTTTCAAAATACAGCCATCTTTATAGGTAAGCACAGTTATACTTAGCTTAGGATATATTTTTCACAACTTCACCAAACTTGGTACATATACACGACATACAAAGTTGACTTGACTGTTGTGTATTTCATTCATCCTGTGTTCATATATTCTAAATGGTGGCAATTTTTATATTTTAGCATAGTGTCCCATATGTTAGGAACTATTTATTTTAGAATGTCATTAATCTTGTAACACATGTACTGCATACAAAGCTGACTTTAGTTTTGTGTAATTTGTTCATCCTGTTTTTATGTTTTCAAAATGACGACCATATTTTTTATTTTGTAACATAGTAATACATATCTTGGGATATATTTTTTCAGCATTTCATTAAACTTGGTACACATATACTGCATACAAACCTGATTTGACATTTCTGTAAAATTTAAACAAAAACTGCCGCTATTTTTTATCTTTATGATAGAAAGACATCACTGAAAAATTGTTCACCAATTTATTTAACTGGTTACTCGCATATTACTTAGCAAGCTGACTTATCGTTATCGTGTTTAGTGTATTACACGATTAAATAAATTTTATCATTCAATATTCCTGGATTGTGCAAAATATTTTAACTTTCAGGGTTAATTTGCCCTTACTTTGAGGAAAGTTCGCTTCAGTTATGCTGGTAACTTTTTGTTTCCTGATATAATCGTAAATATGTCTTGCCACCATTCTTTCTTCTCGCCATCATGTAAGTACGACGATGAAACAACTTTCATGAATTATTTATCCGTGTTCAAGATGTTATATAGAGACACTTAGTCTTTGTAGCAGCGAGCATGTTATGGCAAACGTCAGAGTCTTCTCGTCCCCAACCAAGCTCAACGTACACCCCAACTGCCGGACGAAAGTGGAGGAAAACCTACCTTTAGTATTTAAGATGAAAATGTTAAGTAGTTAAATAATTAGCATTTAAATAATTTTAGATGCTAGAATAACATTTAGCGTTATTGTCTGAGTACAGCATAAAGAAATGAGATTATGCAATAAATACAAGGCAATGGCAGGGAGTTGCTCTCCTTGAGGGGCGGGCCATCTGTCGGAAACTATACTCTATCCATTCTAAGGTTGCAGCTAATTCATTCAAGTGAACGACAGTAAAATTATTGCAAAGCATTAATTTCATTTGAAATATTGAAAAATACAAGGGATCTGTGTTACGGCACCATCAGAATGAGAGTAATCAAGATATAATTCAATTGCTTTAATTTATTTCGTTAGCAATTTTAATTTCTGCTGTAACCTTAGAATGGACAGAGTTATAGCTCCTGATTGGCCAAACTGAACAAAAGCCTGCAGGAAAAGCCGCGGGGGTACTGGCGCCAAACAGGAGCAAAGATCAAATTTGTAAACGGTTTCAGGACAGATGTCGTCGAGACACAGACTACGATGGGCCGAAGTGCCACCGTCTGGCGTCGATTCAGGTGCCGAGACACCTTTTAGCAGAGATATCGTCTAGCCGCGAAGTACGGCAGGTCGGTTTGATACCACCAGTTACCTGTAGTTTAAGCGTCGGGACACTTACAATTGGTGTTATTTAAAAGCATCGCAAAACGTCGCAGTAAGGTTGGTGGACCGCTGACGGCGCCTTCGTCCGTAAACATCGACGTGATCCTAATATAAATATTGCTGACTCTAGCGAGCATAAAATAATTGAGAACAATATCGACTAAGCTAGTAGAATAACGGTCCGCCATCAGAGAACAGTAACGACGTGCTACCCGGGAAAACAGAGCAAACCGTCCTTTTATTTCTCCGCGCAAGCACAACACTTTTGTTTAGTATTTATTTTAAATTGAAGGACGTCGCAGATTTAAAGGAATATCTTTCCTTGGACAATTTTTTTTTTTTAATAAGATTCATCGTAGTTATGTGAAACACAATCTGTGCCAAATTAATGTTAAATTAGTTTGGTTCTACGTAAATGTATAGATCTGTAACACGCGACAAGTGTGTATGTTACACTGTAAAGTCGAAACAGTGAATCAGCTCTGAGCACACACACCTACACACACACACACACACACACACACACACACACACATATATATATATATATATATATATATATATATATATATATATATATATATATATGACTGAGGTATGATAAATGTCCAAATCCCTCGCGTTATTATTGATTTTGTGACACTTATTGGTAACACCAGAAATCTGTTTCTGTCAAGCAAGCCATTTTCACAATACCACAAATATTTGTAATTTTTTCTGAAACTTTGGGAGCGTCTACAGCCCTCCCTATTTGACCTGGACAATGGGTTCCCAGTACCAAAATTTCTATTTCTGCCTCACCCACCTGTAAAAGTTTGTCGGTATGTTTTATATACACGTTGTATGTATATATATGTAGAGACATGAACTTTTCGCGAAAATAATTTTGCCCCACTTTGTTCCAGTGCCTTATGTGCACGTCTGCAGTTCTGCTTCATAGATATTGGCAGCGTGCCATTGAACTGTGACGTTTCTCATTTGACTGTACCAATCACAATAAGGTTACTGTAACACCACACGTCTGTGATTTGCGTGTAAAACCCCACGACACAACGAATGTCAAAACATCCAATCTCTGACCGTGAAGCAAGTCTGCAGACGTGCACACAAGTCACGGACGCAAAGTGAGGCAAATTTCTTTTCGCGAAAAGTTCATGTCTCTATATATATGTATGTATACACATAAATATACATATATGTATTTTGGACTTTCACCACCGTGAATCCTGTCCCTCATGCATGTTAAGTTCATATGAAAATGTTATTAATATAATTTCTTTATGCACCGATACTTCTTCGTTTCTGACAAAATTACGTTATTATTTTATCGTACAACATACAACTTTCTGCTCGTACAACACTTTCGTCGCTTAATTTGTTAACGTCCTCGCTCAGTGAATTTAACGATTTATTCGTTGATCGCAAACAGGCGAGCAGCATGCAGATGAGATTCTAAAAAAATAGATAGTCACATATCGATTGCTTTGAAAACATGTATAAAACTGCTGGTTTTTTAAAAAAAAATACAATTAGGTAGAACACAAAAGTCATGTAACCGTACTAAGTACTACATTGACGAAATTCTGAAAGTTAGACACCCTCATATCTCTTGTTATCAAAATTATTTAAATGGCCGCCACCTAAAATTTTGACCATGATTTGAACAAAGTAAATGAAATTCATATCAGTTAATAAAGTATTATAGGCCCTATGTATAACAAGAATCATAAAAATCGTTCAAATTTTAAGAGAAACATACATATGTCATATTTTTTGTAATATCTAAGACATTCTACATGTCCGAATACGTGTTACCGTTTTCTACCTTGGTTGGTAATGCCCATTTCGTGAACTACGCTACATTCAAAGTACATAATACGAATTCGCAATTAACCAATTAATAATTCTTACTGCAAGCCGAGGTGACGTTGGACGCGGGGTTGGATTCGGGACACATTTACATAGTTTTTTTTTATTTTTCGTGTGTGCCAACTGTGAGAAATATTGATAAATTTGCATGTGGACATTTATTTATTATTATTATTTTTAATTTGTCTCAAGTAAACTTCTTTACTCAGCGCTGTTATACATATGAAAACATATATTTCTTGGAAAGTCACAAAATCACCCACATTTAATGTTTATAATAAGAGTCTTATGGCAATTGCTGAATATATCATACACTTAAATAACGCAAAAACTGTACTCCTTTCCAGTGCCTCGTGCATGGAGGCGTTGCTCTGCAAATGGACGTATCTGCGTTGTCCAAGTGCTACAGAGGCCTTGGCGTATTACAAATAATACACCGCCTTTAATTAACCTGAGATATGAACAGTTAAAATGCTGTGACTCGCTACTGTTTGCTGAACATCAATACGTGTTACTTAAACCATCATAAATCTTTTCCGTTCACACGCGCAGTATATAACTCGAGTGCGCATTGTTTTCTTACTCGATATTGCTTGTTTTTGTAATTATAGATATTCGTAAATACACAATATCCAACATTATCTGTCAACTTAATTTGATTACCCGGATGATGACAAATCATTTGTATCCAACCAAGCAGTGATAAACTTTTCCCCAGGCAAGATTTCTAAGAAATAAAACAAACCACTCCAAGTGTCACTGAAGCCATTAGAATTACATTACTGTGGCACTCGTTCAGAACACCGACTACTTCCTTTAAACTTGAATCGTTTGTATCGCATAATAGCACAACTTTGCAGTCGTATTTTCGTATTTTTGACAACGTTAGGGAATTTATTTCCATGCCCTCTATATCAAGCCTTTTGATGTTTAATTTTTTTTCCGAAGTAATGCTACTAACCCTGACATTTTTTTTTATCTACATTGCCACTAATGTGAAGTTTAAACATTTGTCACGGGGTCTAGAATTTGTTCAGTAAAAGAAAACTAACATGATGTATCCATCATTTGAACGTTCTATAATTATAAAATCTTAATAATTGTTGGTTGAAAATAATAATTAATCGTGCAGGGTGTTTATTAAATAAGTTACTTTACAAACTTCGGTGGCAATTTCCTGACACCGAAAATTAAAAAAAAAAATAAGTTACATAAACATATGTTTGGAAACTAATAGCTTGTGAGTTATTAATGAAAATTTTGTCTAACGTGTTACAAGGTAATTAGTCGTGTAAAGAGTCATTGAATAATATTGTTGATTGCAAATTTCCTAATTTCTATCATCTTAGTACTGAAGTGTCATAAACTCATTTGTACCATCTAAGGCGATATGTTACCAAGGAAACTTGTCTACATTTGTGAATAATCTTTTAGTAGAAATTAACTAGTGTAGTTTTGAAGTTGTGACAATGGCAGGATATCCATTTCGTGAGCAGGCTGATATGATCTGCATTTACGGTCGCACGAATGGCAATGGACGTGAGGCTGCACGATTGTATCAGTGGGCATTTCGATCATTTACTATGACTTTCTTATACGTTTATGTCACTTTCACTAATACTAAGAGGATAAACATTAGGAAATCTACAATCAATAGCAATATTCAATGACTGTTTACAAAACTAATTACTTTGCAACACATTGAGCTAATCTTTCATTAATAACTCAAAAACTGTTGGTTTTCAGACATACGTTTATATAACTTTATTCTTTGTTATTGTGCCAGTAACCTACTCTCGAAAATTGTAAAGGTATTTGTAAAACATCATGTGTAGATCACATGTTTAAATTCATAATTCAATACGCCAAAAAAATGCAAAACGGATTTGTTATAAATCAATATGTTTTATTAGAAGTAATTTTATAGACTACTTCAAATGAAGATGTTGACTATGTAGTAAAGTTAACTGTAAAGCAGTAACTAACATTGCCGATGTGTCGTAGCTACAAGAGGCAAATAAATTTATTTTTAAAAAATCTGCGGTTCTTAGTTTTCAGGTTAATATAACTTCAAATTGTCATGAAACAGCAATTTTTTTTTTCTGTAGACAAGTTAAAGTAAAATCGGTATTGAAAGACTTGTGGTATCCTTTTGTTGCCATACTGAAGTCTTAATGTGAAGTGACTGACAGGATGGCGTTATTTCTGGTAGAATATTACGGTTTTACAATGTTTTGGCAGAGGAGGAACAATAGTATTTACAAAGTTGTTCTGCGGAAGAAATATTAAATTTTGTATCATAAGCACAGTGCTCTTCTGTAGAATGTTTATTCATAATTAAATGAACGAGGAAAGGATGCATTTTCAGTTCTTGCAGTTA
Organism: Medauroidea extradentata; assembly: GCA_003012365.1. NCBI lineage: Eukaryota > Metazoa > Arthropoda > Insecta > Phasmatodea > Phasmatidae > Medauroidea > Medauroidea extradentata. The sequence continues at coordinate 67,731 of PNEQ01053564.1, forward strand.
TTTTTGAATTAACGTCCTTTGTTGTTTTAGAACTACGTTATATAAGTAACTTGCATTAAATAAACAGTTTTGTTGAGACCAAATAATTTATTGGTGGGTATGAAAACGTTTAGATCTGTACACCACAACGAAGTGTTTGACACCGAAAAATGTTGACCATAAAATTGATAAATAAATTTGTGGTCACTATTAAAATGCGTATTGTGGTTATCAGTGAAATTTTTAGTACAGACTGGCAAATTTTTGTCACCTTTGGTGGGTAACTTGTATTCGATTTTAAAAAAAAATTGATTGATCCCGCAAAATATTGCAATGGTGTGAATTTCATATACAAACAATTTTTTGTACTAATCCAATTTATTGGTTTGTGGACGTATGCCTTTGCTCATGTTTTGTTGACCGAACTTGCATTGAAAGACAACATGAAAAATTAAAAAAAAAGAACACACAAAAAAACACAGAACATGTATAAAAAACGTTCCCAGAGGAATTCCGCCAGTTTTTATTTTTATTATTTATGTTATTATATATTTCTCAGCAAGAATTCTTAAGATAGAATTCAGTCAAGAATTTGACAATACCAAAACACAAAAGACAGACAAAAAACAAACTGATTCCCAATATGTAAAAAGATGGAAATATACATAAGTAGTAGACAGTGTACAGCAAGTGAGTTGAGCCCCAGAGAATTTTCCCACATGCGTGGGAAAATAGACACAAAATTCCCTGCGACTCAGCTAACTCAATAACTCAGGCGAAAGACAGAATTAAAAGGAAAATTAAAGAATCAGCTTACATAGCCAGTAACAAAAACGTCATAAGCCAACAGAGCATTGCACTGAAATATATGTGGTTGCCTTTGATAAAAAGAAAGGAAACAGTGTTACAAAAAAAATAATAAATAAAACAAATAAACAGATCTATGTTTAACAGACTCGGCAGAACACCAGCCAACATCACTACGAGGTGCTCAGCCAATTAGTAGAGTACTTGCCTCTCATCGACCGAGAGCTCAGCCAATCACACACGCTTTTCCGCTATTGGCCAAGCAGCTTCGAGACCGTACAGGCTAGATAAGCCCCAATTTTCAAGCGAACTCATTTCTCATCTTGGTGTTCCGACCAACTATGTCTCAGCCTGAAGACGGGGAAAATCACCATACCCGAAATGTTGCATTTTTTTCGTTGATTTTAACTTGTGCTGTGTTGTCATTTTGTTCTCTATTTGTTGTCTACTGCCCACTATTTATGTATATTATCATCTTTGCTCATATTGAAACTGGTATTTCTTTGTTTCTATATTTTGTGTTTGGGGGTTGTCAAATTATTGATTGATTTCTATCTTTAGAATTCTTGCTGAGAATAACAATAATAACAAAAATTAAAAACTGACGGAAATCCTATAGGATTGTTTTTCTTACATTTTCTGTTCTTTCTTGTGTGCTTTATTTAATTTGTAATGCTGTGTTTCAATGCAAGTTCAATCAACAAAACATGAGCAATGGCGTATTTCGGCAAACAAATCTATATATATATATATATATATATATATATATAAATGAAAGGTGACTGATTCACTGACTGACTGACTGACTGACATATCAATCTGCAGCCCAAACCACTGGACCTAGAATCGTGAAATTTTTTGTGGGGGTTCCCTTCAGGTCGTAGGCGAGCACTAAGAAGTGATTTTTCGAAATTCGATCTCTAAGGGGGTGAAAAGGGGTGAAATGTGTTTCCGAAGAAACGTCGATAGAGCTCAAACCCGACGGCCAATCATCGTGACTTTTACTTTAATAGGACACTCGTAAAAATGCATATTAGCCAATTTAAGGATTTTTCGAAGTTCAACATTCAAGGGGCTGAAAAGACCTTAAATGTGTTTCCAATCAACTATCGATATCTATCAAACCCTTCGGAATAGAGAGTTGATATTCACTTCAACATATTGCCTACGCAAATACCCAAAAAGTAGTTTTAGGTTTTTTTGAAATTCGACCTCCAGGCAGTAAAAAGGGGCAAAATGTGTTTTTAATGAATCGTCTATATATTTTTAACAATTGGCTATCGTCGTGATTTTAACTTTAATTGGTCACTTTTACAAATGTCTATGACAGGACTCAAAGATGTTTCGAAATTCTTTATTTAAAGGGGTGAAAATACATAACATGTGTTTTCAATTATCCTTTCATATCTATCGAATCCATCGAGAACTCGAAGTGCTCTTTGCTTTAAATTGGTGCTTTTGTTAATATCCAAAATACCATTAAAAATATATTTTCCGAATTCGGCCCTAAACTGGTTAAAAATGGGGTAATATGAGTTTTCGACTCACATTCGATATATATCGATCCCATAGTTTTTTATATAGAGACGTGATTTTTGTTTAGGATTGATGCTTACTCAAATACCTAAAAAGCAATTTCAGGAATTTTCGAAATTCGCCACCGAAGGACGTGATAAGGGGTAAAAAGTGGTGAAAAGCGTTTTCAATTAATCGTCTATATATCTTGAACCCAGCGGGCTAATGTTGTGTTTTATACGTCCACGAGATACCAATAAAGTATTCTAAAACCTGATTCAAGGGTTTTTCGAAATTTACTCTCTTAAGTGGTGAAAAGACTTTGAACTTGTTTTAGATAAATCCTCGATATCTATCGAACCCGTCGAGATATACAATTAATTTTTGCTTCAGGATGGTGATTACAGAAATTACCGCAAAACAGTTTTCAGATTTTCCCAAATTCGATTTCTCAATACTGTGCGGGGGTGATATGTGTTTTTTTAGTGAATGATCTATTTTAATTCAACTGAACCGGCTAGCGATTTGATTTACACTTCAGTTGGATACTTATACAAATGTCTAAGATGCAAATTTAAAATATTTCGAAATTCGACACCCAAAAGGGTGAAAAAACACAATATTTGTTTTCCATCAACCCACGATATCTATCTAACCAGTAGCGATATTGAGGCGGTGTTCGCGTCAGAGTGATGCTTACGTAAATATTTAAAAAAATATGTATGTATTTTTTTTATTTGTAAGAAACGTAATTATTAAGAATAAAACTTAGTTGGTCAATAATCAAGGCAGACGATCCGAAAAGCAGGAACGAGCAGCGAGAAACAACTTATACAGG
>PNEQ01053565.1:0-70901 GCA_003012365.1 Medauroidea extradentata
TTAAGGTACTGCTATGTGCATTGCAGTTTACTTCGCCGGCACATGGGCGGAGAAGGAAATAGTAATCGCTGTTTCTGCTTCTCTGTGACAATGACGAGTTGTTTACGACTTGACGGCTCGCAGCCGGCTGCCCGTGCCCAGAGCCGGCCGGCCAGTGTTGCAAAACGTGTTTGAGGTGCCGTTTTTTTTATAAATTATTTTATTTCAAACAGCGCTGGCTTATACCTGTAAGTCCTCAATTTACGTCGCAGATACGTTCCTAAATACCACAACGTTTATCAGGACGACATAAATTGGGTAGAGTTTATGAAACTTTTTTTTTTTAATTTTGCAGATTTTTGCTATGTGAAAATACTGCATTTCAAAAATCCGTGGTTTTCAGAAATCCGAAGGTCACAAATCCCCAAGACCCCCGGATTTGTGAGTGTTTACTGTAATAAGTTTTTCTTCTGCAACGATACATTTGTGGCAATTTCACTATTTTTATAAAGTCGTAGTCGTTTTAGTTGTCGTTGTTCCTAACACTTTCCATAACTAGATTTTGCCATTATCAAGGACTAAGATCTGAAAGATGTTTAATTTTTTCTTCACACAGCCAAATTCAATGTCATGTTATCCATTGATGTGGGGTATTTTTAATACTGACATCATTACATAAAACACTGGCAACTGTAACTTGGGCAATCTAACCTCACTTCCAATGTCACTTTTCGGCAATGAAATGTCATGCTTTTCTGATCCGACATCATGGATCTTGACGAGTACGGCCATTAGTCGATCTCGTGCTTTACTGAGATCATTTTCATGTGTTGTGTAGTCATTATTTACTGCAGCACTAAAATCCACACAAGTAGTTTGTCAACATTAACTGCACTCTTTTCTGGTGTACTATTGCTCTACTCGTGTTGCCACTCACAAGTTTAGCAATGGCGTTTTCTGCATGAGTAATGTTTGATTTTATAACTACTGTATTTTCTTCGTCAAGAGCTTCTCCATTGTTTTCTGATTCTCAACGAGTCCTCACAGAATAACAAATGCCAGATCTTTCACAATCCAGCCAGGAGGACCAAAAAATGTTCTATAAAGTATGCTGTTGGAATTTGTAATTACACACGTTTAATATTTGCTTTTAATGCACAAAATAAAGCTGTTACTGTCCTTCCATTACAATGAAAACAAACCAACTGGCAACAAAGAAAAAGAAAACAATGTATAATAAAAACAAGTGAATAGCATAATATAACTCATCCATTTTTCTGGTTTGTTGAAATGAACTTCAAGTATAGGTACTGACCTGTTTACTGTTGGCTTCGCACACTTACAAGTAGATCTTTGGGAAAGTCAAGTAAAACCGTTCTGAATAGATGTATCTGTAGAATTTCTGATTGTAAAACGAATTGTTTTGTTTACATCCGATGTTTAAAACATGACCACTTGTTCTTCATGCACAGTAATGTCAACATTCGCTCACTATAACATGTTTTCATTCATGTAAATGGTTTCCTTGAATATGTATATATTCCCATTACAAGGTTCATTTAAAGATCACATCAAAATGATTCTTGAGCAAAGTTGCGTATCATAAAATGTGGTGGTTTAAAATTTTTTCTGAGGTCTCCAAAATTCTAAAAATATTAATGCATCTCAGCACACATACACTAATTTACAATGTGAGTTTACTTTCACAATTGCTTATGTAACACTGCAGAATGCAAAGTAATTTTTAATGAAGAATAATTGCTATTAACAGTTTTACTTCAATAACAGCTAGGAATTATTTTATTCAGCTGCACATTAAATCACTCTGTAGCAACTGGAGGCTCTGTGAACTATATACAGTAGAACCCCAATTTAACAAAATGCCACGGGACCCAAAAATGTTTACTCTAAATTGATGTTTCGTTAAATCCAACTTTATATTTTTTTACCCCACCCCCCTCCCAAAAAAAAGTTAAATCCTCGGGCATGTTTCATCGGAAATGGAGGTAATTTTTAGAAAGTATGATGGCCCACAACAATAACATGCCGCAGTTACCATCAATAGGTAAGACGCGGCCGTAAAAGAAGAAAAATCGGCGAAAAAAAATTAAAAAAAAACTGCCAGTGGCACACTTGTCAAGCCGAGCGTGTGCCCAGTGAGTTAGGCCACCCGCTCGCGTGTATTAACACGTGAGAAGTGATGACAAACACCGCCGAGTCGTCTTTCTTTCCATCTCTCTCCCGTGCCTCCAAGAAATTTTAGGAAATTTCCATTTTAAAAAAGCCATGAAAACTGAAGTAAAAGTTTGTGAGATGGTAAAATAATAAATATGCACTGGTGAAACAAACTGGTTGCTGCCCGCCTAAAAATATTTTGCACTAGAGAGTTTTTTAACATTGGCGAAACATAGTATTTACGTAAATTAATTTGTTGTAAAAAGTCTGCATAAATAATATAATAACGTATTTATTTTTATAGATACGCTGGTTTTATCACGGGACTTGACAGAAAATAATCACGCAGGACACCACCACATTCTATCGGTAAAAGAATTAGTCTGTAAAGCACGCTGCACGGTAGCGCATTCTGACGGAGACATGAAGCACTATCTGTGAATTAGTACCCGTGCTGTCCGCTGTGTGGACTGGGTATCTAGATGCTCGTTCACTCGCCAGCCGCCCAGATGAGAATCTAGGCGCACGTTTATTATGCAACACAGCGTCGCTCAACGCTCGGCCACCTATGCTCGGCCATGCGCGCTCAGCTCAAAATCACTCCTGCGGCCGAAGTTTTCAATGAATTTTAACGATTTTTTTTTGTTTCTTGGTGTATGGTTTAACACTAACTATGGAGAAAAACGAATGTACTGTGGCCTGTAAACTTATTTTTAATAGACTTACAATACACTTTATATTTTATTTTATCAAAGTTACTTAGTTATTTCATACGTTTTTGGTTATTTTTTCATAGTTCCTAAAAATCCTTTCGTTAAATCGCTGTTTTCATTATTCCAGAGTTCGTTAAATCGGAGCTCTACTGTAGTTCTTTTGCACTCCATGTTAGCTAGCACTCAACGTCACATTAGTAATAATTTCACTTAACAGGTATGAAAAAGTAAGATTTCGGGTGAATGACTGGAATAGTCAATCATCGATAAAATTTGAACTACTCGTCACAACTGGATTGGAATTTTTTGCCAAGTAGATATGCTATTAGCAGACATGCAGACATATATTTATACAGCATTACTCTAAGACCTCTCGCACAAAGGTTTTCGGATAGTAAAAATATTCTCAAATAAAAAATTTAGCTATCATAGAGACCTGGATATCATCATATTAAAAATTATTAAAGTTACAGTTTTACATTTTTATGGATTTTGCAGCTGTATGCCATTATTTCAATAAAACAGCTTTTAATTTTTTATTTGGAAACAAACCATGCTACTGACTAGTGCTGTATAAACAGACATCAGCTAATAAAATATCTACTCAACAAAAAAGTCCCGTCAGATTGAGATCAGTAGTTCAGACTTTATCGACATTTGAGTATTCCAGTCGTTCTCTCAATATCTTACCTTTCCATACCCCCTTAATATTCAATACTAGATAAAATTCAGGAGGCAGCAACTGACATATTATGTTAAGTTGTCAGATGATACAGAAGCAAACACAGTCTTTCAGAGCGAATGTTGACATGGAATGCTGACCATTGTAATTTCTGCTCATAGAAAAGCTTCTGAATATTTTAACTATTACTTAGTTAATTGAAAGAAATAATAAATGGAAAAAATAGATAGTGTTGTGCTAACTGAGATGATTCCTTAACACAGTGCCTGGCCAACTCCCTTCCCGTTTCTCCCTTGTACTTGTACCAAGACCTTGTGCTGTTCAAGAGTGTGTTAAAAGAACAAAGGAAATAAAAAAGAAGAGTTAATATGTCTAAACATTTGGAAAGAATGCAGTTCCATTTTCATCCCAAAAAGAATAAGGTCATCATGTGCTAAATGTTACTGCATTCATATTTACAAAGCATGGATAGAATTATTAACACATTAGATTCTCAACAAGGCACACTGCCTGTCGCCTGTCACTAGCAAATAAGAAAATTAGTTCAATGTAACATCAAGCACTAAGCAGGTTAACATACACTTCCAAATGATCAAAATATTACAAAAGTCAAAAACTACACTTGTCTGTTCATATAAAAATTGTATAGGCATGTATCTCATCGGTTTGATTTATCTACCTGTGCCACTACAAATTAAAAACTGCTTTACTGCTACCTGTGACATTACAAATTAAGAACAAGTAACCTTTACAGTAAAGAATTTTCACTGGGAAGTCATTATTGTTGACTCTAGATTTATGCTGTTATACTTGAGGTTTGATTGCTATAACTTAAATGCCTTGGCAGGAAGAAGCATTCGTAAAAGTATACATCCATAAGTTCAACTGCAATGTTCTGCACTCTAATCTGCAGCAGTTATTAGTTCACATACAATAAAGAGATGGGTAATTATCGATTTTAGAGCCTTAAAGCAAGCAAAGCCTTCCTTTAGAACATCAAATTCTAGCCAAGTCAAAAAGTTAAAAAAAAAAAAAAAATCATAAAGCCACAATGAGCTAAAGCTATATTGTATTGGGGTCAACTCCTTAAGGACAATGTGTATGCCCATCTTTAATTTAAAGTATTTTCCCTGCTACAAGAATTCCTGAAGACGAATCAACACTTTTTATATTTTATGCTATTTACATGGTTAGAAGATAAATTACTTCCATATTATCAGACATTTGTTGGAAGATAAGAAATAATACAATCTGTGCACCATTGGCCTTAATTAAATAAATGAATACCCAATATGTTATTGTTTTGTTTAACTATTTCAATGCGGAATTCTAATAGTCAAACACAAAAAATATTGCCATATTGCGATATGCTACTTTAGTCGAACAGGAAATTAAGTAACTCTGTAAACTATCAATATTTTCCCCCGTGGCAAAAGAGTTAATTAGTGTCTCTCTCTGTGTTTGCCTACAAACTGCATACTCAAGCAATATAATTTAGTTGTAATCACATAACTAAATGTGTCATATACTCTAAACTGTATTTTTTCATTCCTTCTGTTAACAATCTGCAAGCAATGTTGTTCGCAGATTTAGTTAAAGGAACGTTTCTTGCCCGTTGTACACTTTTCTTATGCCATCAAAAACATAAAGGTCTTCATCTGCTACCTTTTATTTTGTTCAGAAGTAAATCAACAAGTTCCACATAAACATATAAACAGTTTGATGCATATGGTGGATGACAGATAACTTAAAACAAATAAATATTAAAAGTAAATTTTGATACTCTTGAACCTCTTTGAGAGTCAAAACTGTATGTTTTATTTCATGAATAAAGTTTTGCATCACATGGTAGTTACATTAAGAGGTCTCGTGAACTGAGACACGCACACTTTATTATTAGCCTTTTACACCGTAAAATATGTGTTGCTTCATTTCTCATTAATAAGGCTTAAAAAATTGTTTTTAATAAAGGAAAAACGCATTCTCTGGTATGCAGGATGCTTTCAGGGAACTATTTTCATATTTAAGACAACTCAAATTTACTCCTCAATCACTAACTTTCTACTTACTTGTTTCTGAGCAGAATAATTAATTGTATACTTTTACATAGCATTATTCCTAACAATAATTTTGAAGCTGGGATCATAACTGCACAACAAAATTTTCATTTTTATTTTTTGTAGTGTGGTCTTGCTTCTTGGCTGTATACATTTGAAAAATACATTCTCTAACAATGCTATGAACAAGAGTGAGACGATTTTACTGCCCTTTTATAACGAGTTCTTAAGAGCGGATGAGGGTAAAGTGAGATGAAGGGATGACACAAAATCTATGCCCAAGCCAAAATTTAAACACAGGACCTCTCACACCATAGACCACACCTAATCCACCATGCTACGAAGACCAGCACTACGAACTGAAAACATTACGGCAATGAAACATGACACACACTGTGAGAAAACAGACAATAGATTATTGAAGTAGAGATGAACATAAATAACTACACAGCTCATTTTCTAGTGCTAATAGTTCACACTTTGATGCTTTGTACCAGACACTGTGAATTTGACAATAGCTGGCCCACAAACTTTTTCTAGACTCTGAAGCTAAGCATAATTATACAATGATGATGCAAATCTTCATTTTTAGTCCAAGCAAATTCCGTAAAATTCATAGAATTTATTCCCTGCTAAATGGGCTTGATTATTGAGCCAAGGATCCAGAAGATGGCAATGTTGGCTTGAGTTAACAACTCTGTGTCAAAAATTAAAAGTTCACCTAGGCTCAAGATTTTGAGCTTGGATTCTGCTCTGCAATACTACCCCTATTATGGACTACACTTGTTAGGCCTGCTGGCTGTATTTGTGCATGAGCATCACTCTTAACTGACTTGCAAGTAATTTTATACACACACAATTATTCACATCAAAGAAAAATTATTGCCCGTATTCTCCTCCAAACATAACGTGACAACCATATTCACAAAAATAAATCTATAATAATACCCAAAGCAATATGCTGTAAATATGGCACCCCAAAACTAGTTTATGGTTGTTGATGCTGACTGTACTCCTGCAAGCAGTGTAAAATTTCCCTTATGATACACATAATAGACCTGTTAAATGCTCACAATGGCAAGTGCCTACTTTTGATCAAAATACAACTTCTATAGTAATGCCAACCAACCTTCTTATTTTGCTATGGTAAATATTTTTTATGCAATTCATAACTGTCAACGGCACTAATTCCTTACAGATACGCTACAAAAACAACTAATAAATTAAAATTAGATGTCGACTACTTTCATGCCTAAACTGACTACATAATGGGCAGTACCACCGCAACTTACCAGTGGAAGTACGGCTTTCACAGTGCCATATGTTCTGTTGTTTGCTATCACAGTGTCTCGGTCTTCATTTGCACGAGCCTGTTCTGCTGCAAACTCAGGCGTCACAATGCCCCTTCGATCTGTGCAATCACAATCACACAAACACTCATCACCAACACACAACAACTAGCACTAGAAATACTGCACTGCTGACAGAAACTGGAGAACTCTTGAGTATTAGCTGAAGATGACTAGCCAGAAAACTGAGATGTTAATTTGCTACAATTGCCCCACACAAAACTACAAGCTGTATGTAAAAACATCAAAATTACAATGCCCTACACCAGGAATGTTTTTTTAATGAATGCCATTAGTTTTCACAGATATTTAAAGGTTAAAATAGATGTACAGATAAGAAAATACATTCATGGACATTTCCAAACCCACTGACAACCAACCCAAATATTTTCATTTCATGTGCGATGCCACAATACGAGTCGCTTTGTGGCCATAGATACACTCGCACAGACATACTCATTTATTGTGGAATATTTTGCAATCAAAGCCTACCGATATGTGGTACGTACCAAGATGGCGACTGTTTCGATCATGGCCGTGAACGTGGCAGCGATGATACCAGCAGAGGAATGATCTTTGAAAGAACTATGCAATGGGAATGCATGACTGGATTTAGTTTCTAGGGCAGTCATCTATATCGCAATGGAGTATGGCCAAGAAACTAAATCCAGTCACCAGCAGAGGAAGTTCAAAGTCACCTAGCTACCATACAATCTTCTATGAAGTGTTTAACGCTGTTTCTTTACATGAAATGTTCATTGCAGAGGAAGTTAAATTTTTAATTTTGATTTTTGTATCCAAAAAACATACATAGTCTGACATTTTGTAAACAGCGATGTCACAAAGATTGGGAACACAAATTAAAGTATCTAAAATGTGAAAAACATCATTTTCAGTTATTCCTGTACTCTCCAATTCTGAATTCAACGTGACCAAGTGCCACTAAAAGAAAACTGTTGGCAAGAAATTATGCAGTTTCATGCAATAAATTAATGTCCCCCCCTACTATTGTAACCTTTCAAACAGTTTTGTCACTAATCAAGAAATTGAAATATTTAATGCAGGCATCTTGTTTCCTTCTCACCCAGAAAAAAAAATTTCATAGCATTATAACATTTTATTACATATGCCTACATATTAATTTTACTAATAAAATAATATAATAAAAATTTTCTAAAAATATATTGGTAATGTATGTAAACATAAGTTTTAAACACTACAGGATTTTACAAGTTTGTTTAAAGCTAATTAGAGGATTTTGAACATGAACTTGGTGGCAACCCTGCCCTAAATACATGTCACTAGGACTGAGGCTTAAACCTGATGAAACAACTCTTGGGGCATTCTCCAAAACATATCTGGTGTTCTGAAGAAGTACTCTAAACTCGGACCAGATTACCTGTTCTCACCTTTGTTATGTCCAGTTAGTGTGCTCTTGGCACAATATTTATCAAATTAAAATATAGTAGAACATGGATCTAATGACAGTTCATGGGTCCTGTTAATTATTCTGTTAAATCGCCAGTACATCCAAAACACCAATTTCAACCCCTTTGTCTAAATCATTTTGATTAAGTTTGTGTTTAGCTGACATTCATTAGAAAACTCTGGCTTAGTTACTAATTTATCTATATTGTAATGAATATACTACTGCAAGTGTAGAAAATAAAAAATCTGACAACAAAGATTAGGAGTGAAATGTGGATGTATTTTGTTGCCACTAATATTTAATCTTCATTTGGAATATATATTCAAATAAGCCCTTGAAAATGTGGAAGAAGGAATTGTGGTTAATGGAAAGAAGCTGAACAATATATGCTACACTGACAATACTGTATCTTGTAACCTAAATCAATCAAAGTAGTGAACGTTATGGCTTAGAAATCAACATAGGTAAAACAAACTTAATGGTCCTCAGCAATAAAGCCATACCAAACTGTCATCTAAAAGTTAATAGTAAACCTACTGAACAAGTAAAGACATACATGTATCTGGGAACTAACAACAATCAATGGGATAACTCACATGAAATTAGAAACCTCACTGAGAAAGCCACAGCGACGTTTTGTCAAATGTTTAATGTGTTCAAGAGCCATCACCTCTAAATCAAAACAAAATTTAAGATTTCTACACTGCTACATATTTTCCATCCTATTCTAAAGAGCTAAGATCAGGATTTTGACCAAGATGGGTAAACAACTCGAGACATTTTAAATGTGGATATACAGGAAAATGCTGAGGGTGCCATGGACTGATTAAATTACTAATGATGACATTGCACAAAGCAAGGAAAGTCTTAACACAGTGAAATGAAGGAAACTACAATATTTCAGCCATGTAATGAAGAATGGGGACAGGTATAAACTGCTGCACAACATTCCTCAGTAAAGATACCTGGTAAACGAGGACAAGGAAGGAGAAGAACATCTTAGCTCAGCAACTTAAGGATGTGACTTCATACATGAGCCAAGAAATGTTTTGAATAAGCAAAAGTGACATAGCTATGATGGTCATCGACATCCTGACTGGATAGGCCGTAGAAGAAAAATATTAGAAAACAAATATATTTATTAAATGAAGAGAGTATTTAATATAATAGGCAGATGTTTTCTGAATAAAATGATACCCTGTAAGATTATATTTACCATTAGATTTTTAAATGTTTGTTGCAATGGGAGTTTATAGTTAAATTTTATTGGATTGTGGATATACACCACTGCTCATGTTTAGCTGATCAAGCCTGTGTTGAATGACGAAGTACGAAAACGAACAAGAAAAATCAAATGTAAAACGCACACAAAAATATAAAAAAAAGCAATCCCAAAGGAATTCTGTCAATTTTTTTAAAATAAAAGTTATATTAGACTACAAAGAATTCTAGAAATGAAATTCAGTTGAATATTGACACAACACCCAGACACAAAAGACATGCAAAAGACAGACACAAATATAGAACCAGATTCCCAATATGAAACAAGATGGAAATAGACGAAAAACAGTGGACAGCAAACACAAGACAATAGACACCACAACAAAAGTTAAAACCAACGAAAAATTACAATGTTGCGAAGATTGTGATCTATCCCTGTCTTCACCAAGATGCGAATGAAGTTCGCTTGAAAAATGGGGCTTATATAGCCTGGATGGTCTCTAAGCTGCTCTGCCAATGAGAGGCAAGAACTCTGCTGATTGGCTGAGCACCTTGTAGTGATGTTGGCTGGTGTTCTGCCGAGACTCTTCAACACAAATATGTTTGTTTTAATTATTTATTCATTTATTTTCTGTAACACTGTTTCTTTTTCCATTAAAGGCAACCACATAGTTTTCAGTTCAATGCTCTGTTGGCGTATGATGTTTTTGTTACTTGCTATGTAAGCTGATTCTTTAATTTTCCTTTTAATTCTGTCTTTTTTCCTGACTTATTGGTTTAGCCAAGTCCCAGAGAATTTTGTGGCTATTTCCCCATGCAAGTTCTGCAATTCTAGATTTCTGACCCTTTTGTGTGTTGTTCTTGTGTTCTTTGATGCCAGTGGATAATGTTGTACCAGTTTCACCTATGTATAGAGAGCCACATTCGCATGGTATTTGGTATATGCATTCGGGGGTCTGTTGTTTATCTACTATGGGTTTTACTTTAGTGAGGAAGGTTTTCAATGTGGACCTGGAACGGAATGCTGTTCGTAGGTCATATTTGTTGGCTAGCCTTCTTAGTTTTTCAGAGAGTCCACGGATATATGGAATAATGAGAGTTCCGCACGGTTGTTTGTCTGTGGTGACTTCGCACTTCGGTGAATTTTGTTCTTTTAACTGCTTATCACTGGTAAATCTAGGATACTTGTTGGCCATTAATTCTTTTCTTAGATGACACTGTTCTTCAATTAATGTTTTCCTCTCTGAGCAGATCTTTTCTGCTCGGTTGGCTAGGGTGCGAACAATGCCCGACTTTGTACTTGTTGGGTGGTTAGATTCAAAATGCAGGTATTGTCCTGTATGTGTCGGTTTCCTGTACACTTTATTCTTTGTTGTCTAATATAACTTTTATTTAGAAAAAAAAATTACAGAATTCCTCTGGGATTGCTTTTTTATATTTTTGTGTGCGTTTTATATTTATTTTTTTCGTTTCCGTACTTTGTCATTCAACACAGGTTTGATCAGCTAAACATGAGCAATGGCGTACATCCACAATCCAATAAAATTTATATTTACCATGTATTTTATCCCAAAAATTATTTAAATCATTAATGACTCAATGTTTAAACAAGCAGATTGTGTACATAAAATAAAACATAATTATGTATGCACATTCTTAAAACTGTATTAGATTTAACAATGAAATATTGTCCCAGAGGCATAAATATACAACTTTTCATGCACGACATAATTCAATTTCCTGTCATGGTAAAACCTCAATTGAATAACTGGAGCATGTCCTGCCACAGCATACGCACCTAAATCCTTCTTAGTTCACCCCTAAATGACCAGATGGCTGAACAAGCATCAAGGTTCCCAGTCTACACGGCATTCACAGCTAGATCCTCATTTCATCCTACATTACTAGGCGCCTGAACAAGCATCTAGGTACCAAGTCTACACAACGTGGTGGCAGGCAACACGAAAACTAAAGCGGAAATATTGTTTCACTGCTCAGTCAAAATATGCTACCATGCTGATCACTGTACCAACTCATTTCATTACAGACAGATTGCAGAGATTTTCACTGTGTTTACAGAGCTTCAATCAAAAATACACATTTTAAAACCAAAATTATTGCCTAGGCACATATGTCTCACTGGAGCTAATATAAATATCAAGTTCGAGTGCTATGAATTTTAAGCAAGCAGTGTTGAGCATGGTGCACATATTGATGTAGATTCACAAGTAACCAACTTATTTTTAATCAGAATTTACTGCAGTCATCTTTGCATTAACTTATTGTTGTGGTCTCGCGAACATACTCTAACCACTAAAGAACGTGATTTTCTTTGCACGATTTTATCACTATTTTCTTGGCATTTTATTTTACTATGAACACAATCATCTTTGCATAACTTTATCCATGGCATATTTCTTAGCCCCATTACATCACTCTGGACTGCTGGCATAATTTCAATCAGTTTTTATTGTAATTTTCTTGGCCTTAGTGTATCATTGTGGTCTTGTGAACATATTTTATTAGATTTTGAAAGCAATATTCTTTGCTGTATTTTGCCTCAATTTTCTCGATATTCTATTGCCATGGAATCATCATTATTTCTGCTTTATTTTTTAACATGTTTTCATTGTTATTAACTTTTAATCATTTAATGTTGTGTTTTTAACTGTCAATTGTGTCAGGGTATGTTTGTATTATTCAGCAATGTAATTACAGTAGAATCTCATTATAGCGAACACGGAAATAGCAAAAACACGGTTATAGCGAAGTCTTTTTGAGGAACCGTCAAAAAATTGCAAAAAAATTCCATCAAAAATGTGAATTTTATGAGTTAGAAACATGTATGGTGAGTCGTGTGAAGCAGGCTTGCAGCGAGATTCGTGACCATGTGAAGCAGGCTTGCAGCGATGTACGTAAGCTTGTGAAGTGAGTAGGTATTTGTTGGCCGGATGCGACCCTCTCGCTGCCACCCCCCCTTCCCCCCGAGCCGGCCCGTTAGTACTGTCACGTGAGTCATGCTTCTGCCTGGACACCTCGCTTCCCTCCCCAAACTCATGCGCTTGTTGTTCTAAAAATATAATTGCGCCCTTTATTTCCGCCCACCCCTTTTCAACCTAGGTGACAGTTACGTTTCCCTAGTTAATCATTGTGCTTTCAACCGTACTATTTAGATTCACATACAGCTTACGTTTCTGATTTTTATTATTGATTACGATTTTGAATTTTGATATACGTACAGTCGAGCCACGCAAGTACGACATCAGCTACTACAAAAACGCAACTACGACAGTATTCTAAATGCCTGCCAAAAAAATATTTTTTAAAAATAATTTTGAAGGAACAAAATGGAAAAAGTTAACACCGCGAGCAGGAAAGATTATTTAAAATACTGTATGTTCATTAGAATTCAGCTATAATTAGAGGCCTGGAATTTTCGGAAATGCGAAGGAATGGCGATAAAATGGGGCAGTTATTGAGGGGGGGGGGGAGGGAATAAAGAGATGAAGGCTCCGATGCCAGACACACTGTTGTCAGACGCTCCCAAAAAGCTTCCGCTCAGCTCAGATGATGACACTGCTATTTGGAACAAGAACTGCGTGTTCTGACTGAATAACGGCGGAGATATGCTGTTTCTTCACTAAGAATAATTGCCGCCGGCTGTGCTATACCTGACACACACACACACCACGCATACTGTATAAATGTGTCTGGGAGACACGATAGCGCAGTCTCTTTCCCTCGCACATGCTTATCTCTGCTCAGCTTGCTACAGCTCATATTTGACTCAGTAGACCTTCAACTTTTTGAGATTACCAGCAAGGACGGCAGATGAGAGGACACATTGGCGTTACCGTCTCCAGTGTCTGTGCATTTGCTGTTCTGATTCACCTTCATGCTCACACAGTTGGCAGTACGTGTTTTTATCTTTTAGTTTAATGGCAATTTTAACATATACTGTACACTAATATTATAAATGATAATTCAACACACTACACGTCCCATAAAGATGAGCGAGAAGCAATAAATCCTTGCGTGCTGGCCATTGCATTGTTAAAGTATTATACACACCGTCAGGAATAACGTGGGAACAATAGTAAGTCACATGTTTTTTTGTCTTGGAACGAGTCTGTTTGGGCAGCTGAAGGGGAAGAAATGAAAATAAAAAGGAAAAAATAATATTATGGGTGGTTGGCCGTGTGTGAAAACGAGCATGTCTAGTTTTAGCATTGCTTTTCAACTATCTATCTAGATTTGGTAGTGCTCACGTTTGTGAGACATGTTTTCTGTCGGCACACTGCCGGAATAAAAACACAAACTTGTGACCTTCCTCAAAGTCAATGCATACACGTGCGCGCACTTCTGTTACTACTAATTGGCTTCGAACTTAACTTTGTGTCGCCGCTAAACACAGTTCACTACTAGTGCGCGAAAATAAAGCAGCTACCCATGTTGGTGTTGCTTATTTTTGCTGGCAAACAACACTATCATTACCTGCCCAATGGTCAAACTAACAATTACATCACCCGTCCGAGCTGATTTTTATGTGTCTCTGGCAAGCGCACAAATTATTCTACGCATGCTACAGTGTGAAAGGGCGCACAGAATTATCATCAGAGCGTGCATGTTAAAATAAATAAATAAATTACTACATTCTTCAAACTGATTACATTAGTCTGCAGCGGTCGGCAGTGTAATCATGTTGACTGCCGGCGCGTGTACTCTTGCCGCGCGCCCGCACAGGCGAGACACCGCTGAAGCGGTCCAGCGATAGATAGCCATACTTACATGACGCGACGGAGATTTTGGCTTGTTTTGACTTAGCGAATAGTTGCACCCATACTTGTTGGGTATCATTGTAATCAGCGCAAACATACCTGTTAAAATAAACCTATATTTCCTTACAATAACATACTACTTTGTAATTAAATAAGATTAAAGCCAGTTTAAATGCAATTTTTGGGTTTAGGGGTCAGAATCGGCCAAATTCGGCTACAGCGAAGAAACGGCTATAGCGAAGTTCGAACCCAGAACCTTGACATTTCGCTATAACGAGACTCTGCTGTATGTAACATTTTCATGCATCAGTTAATATTTTACTGTTGGTTTTATAAAACCACGTGCTCATCATCAACGATGCCATTACCATCATTGTAGAGTGAACAAAGGGACATTGTGCATTCATTCATACATGTACATCATTTAGCATACGGTTCACGTAAGTTGCATCTCATTTCTCGCATGTAGCCACATTCATCAGCAAGTACCACTATCGTCGTCATTGTGCCAACCATCACCATACCATTGCGTATCTCAGGGATAGGTTCGACCTTACGAATGTATAGTTGGAAACAGCAACATACATCCATCATCCATGCCCGCTTCCGAGCAAAACCGTGGTCCATCGCAGCGGCCATCGGTTCTTTGCTCTATAAGGAGCTGCATTTTCAAATGCCATGGGAGCAACCCGCACAACCCCACATTCAACTAATACAGCATGTATAGGTGAGAGCACAGTTTCCTTCCACCGCCACACATTGGACATTCATTCAGGCACGCTGTATTCAGTACATATCATTGTGCAAAGGGGTAGTATTGTTTTCATGCTATTTGACCCTATCATATAATTGCGCCCATATCAGATAAGTAAAACTAAACCATCACCACACCTGGAATGAGACGATCACTAGGCACGCGACACGAACACCCACCCCCTGGGATAATAGAGTCTAAAAGTGTGATACTGGGGAGTATCGCTGGCGCCCACTCTCATTGCCATCAATTCAGTCTATAAATCAGTTACGTTTCATACCAACGGTGCCAAGTGGCTTGCCCCCAAGTGGGGCGAGGTGCCTAGCAGAAACAACACGTAGTATCAGATCAGTTGCATACGTTCGCACCGCGCGTGAATCGGTCGTGCTGGACAACGTCAGCAAGCTGTTGACGGCAAGAGGACAACAACGTCACCGGTCCCGCAACGTACTGTAGGAGGGCACGTGCGTGACACCCCCCTGCAGTGATACCAACACATGAACAACCGCACCGGTCAACCATGAAATGCACAGCCGCGACAGAGACATCAACATAGATAAGTATGTCAAGTATAAATTCAACAAACAAATCAACCTACTAGACTACAACACATGGGACCAAGTGCTGTGCCAGAGTCCAACAGGAAAGTGCATCGCCTCAACCACATTAACCCAGCAGTGTGCACATGATGGATGTTGTACTGCTACTGGTAGGTTCCCGTCCGAATAGCATACCTGTACCTTGGCTGCTCGGTAGGCACTCGACTCTTAACTCAGTTCTCTTGGGGGGTTCGAAAAAGTGGTTTATATTGTGGATTCCCAGCATGAGAGCGTTTAGCGAGGAAATAATAAATTTCAACTTAACTTGGGTTACCATTCCAATTTACTAGCCACGTAACATACCAAGACATACAAGCTCATGACCACGCGGTGGGCTCGACCGCAACGAAAACAAATAAATACTAGCATTATAAGTTCACTGCTAGGCTAGAAACGCTATTTAGGTTTACTCCAACTAGAAATCTTGGCTAGTGGCGTCGATGCACAGCGATATGCGCCCACGTGGCATACATGGTACATCGCCTTGCACAACCGCTCTCTATCACATCTCAACAGCTAAGAAGGAAGCCAACATGACGCTCGCCCAGAGAGCGCGCCCAGATGGCCTCCCCCCCCCTCGCGGCATCAACACCTTCATATTTCCTAACTATGAGAGCATCCCTACGTAATTATAAGCACTTTTCAGCCTTCAACCCTTAGTTAAAAATAAATGAATTACAAATTACACTTAATGGGAAATAATTCTTACGCAAATATAGTTCAATCATAATATCCTTCACTCCCGTTTCTGTCTAATTCCCAGCGTCAGTTGGTACATGCTTGACGTCATTCGCCACAGCGCGAAATTAGCGCTTTTACGGGAAAGTCACAAACTGACCCCAGCAACACTTGAGTACAAACAATACATATTCAATAGGTTAATTACGTGGCTGCTCTCGCCTACTCAATAAAATTAATTACAAACATGAGCACTGGATTTACCGGTTCGGCCCACCACAACTATTATACCAAGTACAGATAAGTCGTGATTACATCAAATTCCGTAGAATGTTAGTACAACATATACCCAATGAAGTTTTTCAACCTCTTTCCCCTTCCATGGGTTTATAAATTGTCAGAAATCAGTCAGTCCTGCTTTAACACACCAGTATTCGGGTCCTTAGCAACTAGGCTCTCACTCAACTCTGACGGTCGCGGCGCACTTGCGTAAGGTAGGCCGGGCGGCTGTTGTTTATGTGTCGGAAATTCACTCCCAGTTGCAAACCAAACACTAGGTAAAGAGTCTCTGGACCCTATTAGGCTCATACTGATGCCAGAGTGCTGGAGGACATCTCACAAAGCTATGTTAACCCCAAATTAAAGAAAGGACACACTAAAGAAAATCATTAAAGTTCGGCCAAGTGCCTTACAATGTGATGGCAAAAGTAAGCAGTTGGCTACATGTCAGGATTGCAAAGTACAGGTACACACAAAGTGCATGAACTACCAGGAGTACGAAACATGCAGGGACAGCGTGTTCAATTGTAAAACATGTAGGGAAGGCGAGTCAGAGAAGAAACCACTGTTGCCAACCACACAGCATACTGTTGAACCACAGTTACTGTCTGCAAGGTCATGTTAACCACTGGGAATGATTGGGGAATGATTGGACCAGACCATACAATGTTGTTACCAAGCTTTTGCAAGGGGTGTGGCAGAGGACCCATACATCTTTCTTAATGAGTGTGAGGGTAAACTTTTGTGCTATAGGGTGCATAGCAGCGACTGGACTGAGGTCACTGCTAATCGTCTACGCGGAGCAGCTGCCACCTGGTGGGGTTTAGTAAGCGAGTATCAGGTCAATTGTGGAGTCATTTTGCACATGACTACTCAGCAGGTTTGAGACTAGCACAGATCACATACAGAACCAAGCCAAATTATATCATGAACAACAGAGGGAGAAAGAGGGCATTGAGGAATTTACGCAACGCAAGGCAGCATTGTTCAAAAGACTGTATCCAGAACAACCGGTTGAGCGAGTGTTAGAGGTGGTAGTCGCCTTAACATCTCCGTCACTTAGGCCATATTTGCGCACTATTTCAAAACACCAGTTTTAAAATTTCGTACCAGAGGCTTGCGAGTGTGAAAAGGACATTAATATAAACATGAGCTTCAGGAATCACTCTCAAAAAAACAAAAAAGCCACCGCAGACAACCCAGCAGTAGTACCACCACCTCCGCAGCATCAACAACAATGTAATTACCGGACTTTTCCATTTCAGCCACCACAACACCGGTCGCAGAACAAGCCAGCACCAGTTACACCATGTCGCTACTGTCCAGGGGAGGAATATCATTGACACGAGTGCCCAAACCACCCAAATCACCAGCAGGGAAACTAAGGGCGGTATTCATAGTCAAGTCTCGAGACGACGACTTGACCAAGACAATCTTATTTCTTAAGACAGTACTCTTCAACTCTTAAGTTTCATAGTCCACGAATAAGACGATCTTCGTAAATATTGCGTGCTTCAAGACGGCTGAGAGTACGCGAACGATTCCAAACACTTATGAACACCATGCAATAATTAAGTCATTTTCGAAAAGTTACCTGCAGTTTTTCTTGTTCATGTATCAATATACTTTATTACCAATTATTATCCAAGCTACGATCAAATATAAGCAAATAATTAGTTTGGTTTACATTTTGAACACAAGAAAACTCCACTTGGATCACTTTTTTAAGAGAAGCAAGTTGGAATTGTGTAATTCAACTACACCTTGGCTAACCTAGTGACTATTCATAAACGAGTAATTGTTTGCTCGTTTGTTTTATTGCATCCGTAAGATCTTCTCAATACACAATAGTACAAAGATATTGGCGGCGGACTTCTATTTTAAGACAAACCTTCTATCATTTATAAACATTATTGTGCCAGAGAATTTTGTAGCAAGTAAATTGCATATATTTGTAATAAATAACAAGAGGTTTATTCCAGTTAAAGTTATAAAATATGTTTGCCTACAAAATTTCCAAAAAAAATGAAATCCTGTATTCATGGAGAATAAAGCAATATAATTTTTAAAATAAAAATTATAGTGTGTTTGCTTATAGACAATCAGAGCTACTACCATAAAATATATTAAGTGAAATATTGAATGAAGTATTACATACAGATGATTAATTACATGTGTTCTTGTGGTGAAGTTGGATAACTGGCAGATTACGAAGTTACACCATTGTATATGTTTTAAGGGAAGATGGTTCAAATCCGAACACATACATTTTTTTTACTTGGTATATTATTAGCTTGCATATCCTTTAAATGAACAAAATCTCTTAAAATTCATATTT
Organism: Medauroidea extradentata; assembly: GCA_003012365.1. NCBI lineage: Eukaryota > Metazoa > Arthropoda > Insecta > Phasmatodea > Phasmatidae > Medauroidea > Medauroidea extradentata. The sequence continues at coordinate 19,032 of PNEQ01053565.1, forward strand.
GCATATTTGTAGTATTGGTTAGGACATAAATACACACATAACGTACATGTCAGTTGTAAAGCTTTAGTAAGCAATTTAAGGTACTTAACTAAGGAATTATGACTGAAAATAGCAAAATAAGAATAATTAAAATTTCTTTAGTGATGAATAAAACTAATACATAACATAAAAAAATTTTGGAAGTAGTCGCGATCAAACACTAATCACCAAAAAATAACTCAATATAGCTGTTTTGCAGACGCTTTACCAATTACGCTACGACGACACGACACACAATCATGCTTTTAAGTTTGTAACTATTGCAATATATTAGAAAACAAGAAGTGTTTAATCATTTAATGTAAAAGTACCTTAAAATTAAAAATAAATTATATATATTGTAGTAGGTAATTTCACCGTTTCTTTTGTAAAGTTTTTTTAAATCTCGAACTGCAGACGGGAATTGCTACAAGTATATTACGAGACAATTTTTTTCTGTTTCGGCAGAAATAAACGAATACTCTGTATACTATAAAGGTTACGCCAAATGCAAAATTCAATCGGCGTCATATATACGTTTTATATGCTTTAAAATAGGAATACAGTTCTTATAGTGTACGAGGTTATCGTTATTCACTAACATCCGCCGTTTTACAATGCATCGAGACTGTCTTCAGTCACCTCGGCAGTTGACTTGACAAAAACGATCTCATTCCTTTGCTTAAGCAGGTGCTCGACGACTATGAAATACAGTTCGGAACTATGCAACATGAAAACACATTCTTAAGAAAGAGGAATATAAGACGACCTTGATGGAGACTGTCTTGTAAGCAGTTGCTTGAGATCAGCTTTAAGAAGAGTCTATGGAAATAAAATTTAACTTAAGACAGCAAATAAGAACATCTTGATGGAGCTAGTGCTTAAGATATAACTATGAATACCGCCCTAAGTGAGGGGGTTGGTAACCTGGCATTCGCACCAACTTCCACACGGGACATAACTGCTGCGAATGCCATGCTGTACCGAGTCACTGAGGCTGGATTGCCAATGATGCGAGTGAAAGTCGACCTAGGGGGCAAAACAGTAACAGCATTAATTGACACTGCTGCCAGCCATAACTTTGTGCATGAAGGTCTTTTGAGTAGCAGTACCATCTGCATCCTACCACGATGACTACAGTTTGCCACCACGCGACAGAAAGGCGAAGTAATAAGCAATGCGCGTGTCAACATCAACATAAGAGAGCTGTTAACTCAGGCGGAAGTGTTGAGTGTAGCAGATCTGTGTGAGGGGAAGATACTAGGGCTACCATGGCTAACTGACAACAACGCAGTAATCGAACCATATCACAGACATCTCCACACAGGCACTAGAGGGGGCTGGACACTTTACACCATCGTGCTATCAATAAAATAACAGTAGATTTGCCACCTCCAGTAATTACCTTAAAGAGACGTTAACCACATTAGGACCAGCTGCCGTATTTTCATTTTTGGACAAGAAGTCAGGATATTGGCAGATACCAATCAGACCGCAGGATCGGGAGAAAACTGCATTCGCAACCCCGAATGGACGTAGATTTCAGTTTGTTACCATGCCGTTCGTACTTAAATGTGCACCATATTTCATAAACTCATGATTAAGATATTGGACGGGTATATTAATAAGTTTGCTAAGGCATACCTAGATGATATTCTGATAGGGTCACATAGTTGGGATGAACATTTACACCACCTCAGTCTTGTGTTCTAACGTCTTGAACAGCATGGTCTCAAGAGCGTTGTTGCCAAGTGTAAAGCCCAGTACACACAGGCATCTTTCTTGTACATGAAAGTGAGCATCAAATGTAGTAACCTACCAAATTGATTGTTCACACTGCCAACTTTCTTGTACAATCAGGTGTACACCAATAAAATTTTAGATACATATTTTAAGGGTGCATTTTGAGTATTGGAGGTAATAAGTGCAATACTTATTGTACCTGCACCAAAAATAAGCTTTAAAATGTAAAAATGGAATTATTGTCTCTAGTTAATTATATCCAGATGTAAAGTAACATGACGCACGATCAGCAAATATTCCTTAAATAGCATATTTTGTTCGGCTAAGACACTATTTATTTAAAATTTTTTTCGTATTTGTAAGCTATTTTGTTCAATAACATTCGCGTGTGCATAAAAATGGTTTGTTTATATTCGACTAATACAAGAAAGATAATGAAAAATAGAACCGTCCCTATCCCACAGTAGCTAGTATACAAGTTCTTGTATGCTAGTCACAAGTATGCTCGGTGGCCGTTCACACGACACAAGTTCGCTACAAGTCGAGGTGAACAAGAAAGATGCCCGTGTGTACTGGGCTTAAGTTAGGGATGACAAAGTCAGGATTCCTTGGGCATTATGTACCACCGAATGGACTTCAACCAAACACAGCACAGTTGATGAAAATTCAGGACGCACTGCCTTCATGCTCATGTAAATAGGTCAGGAAGTTCTTTGGACTTGTAAACTGGTTACGCAAGTTTATTCCCAATTTTGCACAGCTTACAGCACCACAAACATAATTATTGTCAAACAAACATAAGTTCAGCAAACATAAGTTCACATGGACGACATCGCAAGCAGATGCTTGCATTCAATGCCACCAAGCTAGCTTTTCAAAATTGTAAACAACTAGTGCGGTATAATCTTAAGTTGCCAGTCATAGTTCAGACAGATACCAGTCAAGAGGGAGTAGGAGCAGTATTATATGAGACGGACCGTGCCGGAAGATGATACATCTTAAGCTATCACAGTGCCAAATTCGGTCCCATTGAGCACAAGTATCACATCAAAGAACAAGAACGTTTAGCCCTTGTTTACGCTCTACGTAAGTACAGACCATACCTCCAGGGCCGCCATTTCACTTTAAGGCCAGATAACCAATGTTTGACGTGGTTAGCCACCATGCAAAACAGTAAAAGCAAGCTCGCTAGGTGGGCGCTAGCACTGCAAGAGTACGATTTCACAGTCAAGTATTTAGCCGGAGAAGCGAACGAACTAGCAGACACCTTGTCACATAACCCAAACAGTCAGGAAACAGTCAGAGACGATGTAGAGTGGGAGGGAATCGTACCACCCAGCAGCCCCACAAATGTAAACAAAACATTAACATCACATTGCAAAGTCTAACAACTGTCAACGACGACACATTATCCTCAGTCACCGCTGCCGACGTCATGAACGAGGTTCGCAGCAGTCACAGAACATCCGCAGAGGCAAACGAGCAGCAATGGAAGTGCGCGCAAGGGGTAGTCGACAGGTGGAGAGTAGTCGGAGAGACACTGATTTATTCACACGTTGAGTAGTATGTCAAGTTTTAGTTGGTATGACTAAGCCAAACTATTTTTCACTATTTCTGACTTTAAAAAATGTGCATTTAATTGCTGAATGTCTAAAAATCCATAGAATTTTATAAGTTCTAGTGAAATAGTAAAACACCTACCATTTCCATAAATTTTACTGACAAATTGTAAAAGTCGGCAAGTCTGAAAATGTCTTTAGCAATATACCCAGCCCACAGAGCTTAGAGTTAGACTGCCAACTTTCAAGAATATCAAAGTTAAATACCAGCTTCTTCCCCGTATACTTCAAATGTAGTAAGGTTACAGTGGTTTTTAAATTTGGAAAGCCAGCCATCGAACATTTGGATAGTTTTACTCACATTCTGAGTGCTTCTTGTCAAAGATTTTCTTATAAAATACATCCCAAAACACTAATATTTGACACCATAATCTCAAGTTTTCCTATTTGTCCCAACCAAGGCGCGTTGTTTTCAATCTGAACATAAATTTAAATTATGGTTGATGATGTATATGTCAGGATGTCGAAATTGTTAACAATATGCCACTTTTTTCACCTTTATCAACAGCATTTAAAATGTCTAGTTTTTTTATAAATATTTGCTGTCGCTTATTTGAATTTGCATTCATGTTTAAGTTACAACCACCACATGCGAAAATATCACATTTCTAAACTACCATCAATAACCCAGTTAAGGAAAAGCAAAAAAATAAACAATGTGGTCTCATATCACAGATGGTGTACAATGTTCTGCATGTGAACACTTGACCATGAAAATCTGGGATACGTGCAGGTTGTTCACAACGTCAAAGCCATGATATGGGACTGCCCCACGAGCATTAGTTGTAGCTACGAGTTGGCCAGCCATGTCATGTAAAATGCTACATGCGTGCATCATGTGCATCATGAAACTATGAAACTTAAAAAGTGTTGTTTATGATTATTTGCCATTTTTAATTACTGTATTTAGGAATTCATGTAATTTCAGGGTGAGAGCAGAAAAAAATAGTAGCTTGTACAATATTATTTCCCTGTGTTTTTTAAACTGGCCGCTCGTTGTAAAAAGAATGTAACTATTTTGAACGAAATCAATTTTTATATTTGAGAGTCAGAAACGCACTGTTCATATAAGGTTTCAGCGGGACCAAATTTTTACTTTGTTGCATAGGGATTTTCATTACATGGAACATTCATTAAAGGAGGTTTCACACTACTAACAAAACTATTCATGTTACATTATTACTCAACATATGAAATAACTTACCAATGAGACTTGGTGGGGTAGGTCCGCAAAGCACATAAAGGCAGTTTGCACATATGTTTCCATGGCTATACGGATTGAAACTTTCTTGGCCACGCTTGCTACTAAATGATCCTTTTATCTGAAAAAATAACACATTACCAGCTACAATAATGATGTTTGGTTTACCAACTCACTCAGTGTTTCTACAAAGCATAATTTTCAGTCTTACAACTGTGTGACATAAATGCTTGAAATAAAATTACTACCTACAATTTAAAAAAATAAGGCTGAAAACTTAACAAAAATTTTTGAAATTCCCCAAAAACATGTTTACCTATATTTAAGTGTGTTACACGACTAAAAATAAACAACAATATGCTTTTCATTTTAACCACTATAACAGCAGATGATTCAGATCATTTGGCAAGTGTTTTTCAACTGGTATGCAACCAATACTACTAACATTAAAAAAATGGCATGCCTTAAATCTTTTTACTGCCAGATTGTACACGAAACTATGACTGCATAACACTATTTCCTCAAAGCCATATTATTGTTTGACTTTTTTTAAATAAATCATATTTATCGAAATACCTTCATAAACTACTGTGAGATTTGTAGCTATACACATTAAAAATTATTGCAGAAAAACGTATTGTTCACATCAAAGAAAAAGACAGCTACTTTGGAAATAAAAACCATAATAAAATAGGTACAGTTAACCTGACAAATACTAACTACTGATCTAGATAGGAGATCTATTCACAATCAAATGTTACCAAGATTCTACAAATACAAACAAAACAAAAATTGCTCACTGTGGAAACTACAACACCTGATACTGAATGTATGTAGGCTGAGGGCCTGGAAGTTTTATACACAAATTTATAAATGCAAACACATCTACACACTATAAAAAGTAGAAGGGTACAAGCTACTTATGAATATGTTTGCGATAACTGTATAAGGAGTTTGATTACTGTAGGATAAATGTTTGTATGTTGATATCTTGAATTAAATTCTTTGGCCTTCATATACCTCATCCTAAAGTTTCAACAGAGTAGGTGGATTTCTTACACAATTGTGGCCCAAGTTTTTGAATGATAGAATGTCTTCAGTAAACACCTGATGGAGATTCGAACAATTGTGTTTACTTTCACCATGAGTTGTGTATGTATACTGTTCAGGAATATACAATTGGCCAGTTTTTCTCAATAGTTGCAAGATCATTCAAAAATTCCTTTCAGACAAGAGGAACAAGTGGAAATGCATGGGGACGTAATGGTTGACCACGTCGAATCTCCCTGTTCCACATTGATTTAACAGAAACTGCACAACTGTGTGGTTTTTATTTTGTCCAACTGCTCCATCACTGGATAAAAAAAAGCCTCTTTTATCGAACTTACAGTTTTATTCTGAATATAATGCATTGAAAAAGAGAACATTTTCTTTGTGGACTTGCTTCCCTCTCCATGATGATGCACATAGTGTGGCTTTGTTTGATTTTAAATCATGTATTGTGACGTGCAATGGCACGTAGCACTGACTTGGCCTCTTATCATACAGTAATTTCAATTTTTTTTTGTCTTAACATGTTTTTTTTCTGTTGTTTATAACAAATTAAGTAGGCCAACTTAACCAGGTATAAGGAAGTATGCGGCGGGATACAACATATTAATTGGGGATGCTAATAGAGAAATTAACATTAAAATTCTATTCAAAATTTAAAATTTAACTGTTAAAGCAAGAGAAAAGTATTTAATTTTACGTGTTAATTTTATTGGATTCATGTCGTGTTTGGATTCAATTTAAAGCTAATTTAATTTCAAGCAACTTTTCTAAGTAAACTTTTCTTATATTTTGCCTTGTTTGGATTTTTTTAAAATTTCAAGAAGCCTCTTAGCTTGCTTCTCCTGGAATGGGATTTATGTGGCAGGCTAGTCGTAGTTCTCTTGCTTGGAAGCACATACAGAGAAGTGCTGGCTTTTAAAATTTCAAATAAGCTCTGAGCTAGCCTGTGCTTGGACGGATTTATCTGGCAGGCAGATCAGAGTTCACTCGCCTGGAGGCACGTACAGGGACATGCTGGAATGCGATGAGCTCTGCCGGGCGTTTCTCGATCGACGTGGGTGGTAGTGTCGGGCACAAAACTCCGTGAAGGTGGTGATCCGCGACGGATTGATGACGCTGCACATCCCCAATTAATAAACTAATGAATATTTAGCTGGTATTATGGAATAAAATGCTTTGTAAATTTGTCAGTATCTATGTTACATACAATTTTTAGGTTATAAATGTCAATTAACCAGCTTTTTAGGCAAGTTGGATCCTGATGTATCCCTCTGCCGCTCGGCCGAGTAAGTCCGGGTGTCTGCCCAGGACAGTTAGTTGTCGTACATCGGAGCTCGTGGACGGTCGCCGGGAGATGGCCGGCTAAGTTTTCTTGTTTGTGTTTGTCATCGGTCAGTCGTCGTAAATCGAAGCTCGTGACCGATTGCCGGGAGAGGGCCGGCTGAGTGTTTTGTTTAGTTGGGCCGTGATGGCGGCAGGAAGAAGACGTGTTAGACGTGGTAGAGGGGCTGTGAAGCCTAGAGGACGGATTCGTTATAAGAGATCAGTCTTTTTGTTTTATCTCTCCTTTTTTGGCATACTGCCTTTTCATTTTATAGTAATGTAACCAGACGTAGGTATTGGTAACCGCGTAGTCAGAACTAAGGTAGATAAAGTGCCGGACCAAGTACTATTACGGAGGGAAGCGGCAAGTCGTAATACGTAGATAGAAAAGTCACCTCAACTAACTCTGGGCGAGCACTCGCTTTGTGAATTGCCTTTGTCCGTTATAGTGCATCAAAAGAAAGGTTAAATAAAAAAAATGCTGATTTAATTTTTCTTCTTATTTTTTTTTATCCGTTTCTAACCTCACTGCTATCCGGGCTTCAGTATTAAGGCACCGCCTCTGCATCAGCTCGTTTGTTTTTGCCATTTTTTCTGCCTGATGACTACTTGCAATAGCAACGGAGGAGAGTTACGTCCCCGAATCAACAACAACTACATCAGCGACGTTGACGGAGCCCCGTCACATTTTATCGCCGCAAACAGGAACATCGTAACTTCTAACATCTATATAAACAAATAACAACATACGTAGAAGCAGACCCATCACAGTATGCAAAATTAATACACTCACTGCTGGTGCAAATAAAACATCTCTTCCATAGGTATTAGATGTAGGAATAAATTTTGTGCATAGTCTATACACAGAGTATGACCGTGCCTGTATCCTAGTTTTCATGTCCAATTTTCAATGTTGTATAAAGTTTCTTGGCCCTTCATTTATGTTTATTGTCTCTACAGTACTTCCCATACATGTCATACCCATAACTCACATGCTTCACTGCTAATGTTACGAAGTTAAATTATTTAAGGCACAAGGTATATATTTTTCAAATTAAATAAATGTGCAAGTTAACCTTACTTTTGAGAAACCATAATAATACTATATTAATAATTTCAATTAGGAATTATTTAGGTAAATGCTTAAAAAACACATTTCAAAACATTATTATTATGCAAAAAAATGCATATGAATCCAAAAATATCACAAAGTAACTTACATCTTCATTTGTAGTCTGATTAGATGTTGTGAGGTAGGTGTGAAAGCCAGCAAGGCCCAAAACACTCCAAACACTGAAGAAACACACGACGCTTACAATTACACTTGCAGGCGAGTCCTTGATGGCCTCAAGAAATGGCTTCTTCTCATCTTTCGTTACTACACACCAAAATTACTGTGTAAGAAAACATACAATGAATTCACTGATTCACATCAATTTCAAACTGCCACACTCTGAAAAAAATAACACTTCATAATTCTTTTTTATTCCTGAAAAACAAATATTTCAAATGCGTCATTTTATTTACACAATTAACCCATAGTTTCTTAATAACAGCTGCCATGTTTTCATTACCAACTCATGATTTGTATTTCAGGCTTATACCTGAAGACAACCTCAAACAACATTTAAAACATTCCTCACTACAGCAACTTCTAAGTTCAAGTAAAATATATACACCAAGAATTTCAATACATTTTCAAAGGAAATTCATAAATTAATTTTCTCATTTGAGCTTTATAACTCCACAAGAGAGTGCTTTACATATGTTACAGCTATTATCAGTGAGATAACAAGTTTGCTAACATTTCCCATAGCCGATATATTCTTTGAGATGGGCAGGCCCCCAGCTTGGACATAATGATAGTGTAAATTTGTCGTCTTCGCAAGTAACATGATTTTCTTCCAGTCTCTGCCAATGGGGTTATAATACTGTCCTGTACTAAGTTACTTAGCTCGTAAGATCACCAACATCAGGTGTCCGAGCCACCCCCTAGGCCAGACGACAACTTACCTGCTGCAGTTTCAAAAAGTTTGAATAGAATATGTGTTGCTATTGTCCCCTCAGATCATAATTTACCGTGTCCCTGAAATGAAAGTGCAATTTGAAAAAGGAGTGACCTTGTCAGTTTCTTCAACCAGCTCACCTATATTAACTTTACCCCCCACCCTCTACAAACAAGAGATGCGGCTACTATAATTTGTCTCTTATTGCCAGTGGTGACATATTCCCAGCTCATTCACTTAGAGCACATAAAACTTCAGAAGAAAGATACCAACTCAGCACAATTAATTTTTGTCTGTCCACCAGGAGTCGCAACACATGCCGCAGTAAAATTCAACAAGCCCTCGTAGCACCAGAGAAACACCGACTCACCAGATGAGCTGAGCAAATTCCTATACCACCTCGGGAAAGTAAAGTTTGTGTTGGGCTTGGCTTCCAAGACAAATGAGATTCTTGCAATGATAATGAACCAGCACTACCTTTATCCTCTACACTAAGGAAGCATACATAGATACCTATGTTCTGCAAACAGAAGAGAAGGCATGTTTGCCTGTAGAAGACTCCAGCACAAATAGTCTCAAATGCGAGCCAAGAAATGACTGATGAAAATCATCAGAGTAATTATTGATGAGCAAACAGTAGTTCTAGCTGCCAATACCAACAAATAAAAAACCTATGCGTGCGCACAAAGTTAAATACCTTTACAAGGACCAACAGAGAAATAAACAGGTTTGGTGACAGAAGACAAACGCAAATAGAAGCAGAAGCAAGTCACATGGACTAGTTACTCACAGCCAGTGCCCCCAGCGAAGCCGCAAAGCATTGCAGTTCACTTTTTATAATTGCTAGCTCACTTCCTACCCGGTGATGTCACAGCCGACCCCGCAATGTGCCATGCTGCCTCCCAGCCAGATGTCACAACTTGGGTAAAGATCTCCAACTAACCATTTGTACATAGCCATGCCCATCACAAATCACAGAGAAGGACGCATACAACATTTCCAAATGAGAAAAAAAAACATTTCCAAGTTCACTGAAAATACTAACCACTACCTTCATCTGCATTATAAACACACTGGACTAATGTGGGAATCAAAACCTTCAAGTATGCAACACCATTAATTGCAGAGTGATCGGTAACCAATCTTTATCTAGTAGTATTGATGTGCAAGTACCAGAAAATACTGATCCCAATTCTATTCTTAAAGCATTTAAATTCATAAGGGAGAATACCCAACATCTACATTGTTAAAGAAATTTCTCATTTATTTTTTAAATAGAATAATTGTTTATATAGACAAATATTTTTACTGGACAAATTTCCTAACCTTCCATGTTGTCTCAAAATGTGTACAAATAAAATCCCGCAAGGTATAACACCCGGGATCCGATATTTTAAGGAAATTTATTGCTAAAAAAATTCTGAAAAGCAAAATAATTGTTTAAACAGAGATATTTTATGGATGAATTTCCCAACCGTCCTTATTGTCTATAAATGTGTACAAATAAAATCATGTAAGTGGATTTTTAAATGCAGATATCTAAAATAAGCAGTGCAAACCATCCGCAATCAGACAGCCAAAAGTCCAAATATCTCAATCCGATAATCGGTATCCCTTGATCGAACAGTATGTGTAAAGTCGGAAAAAATGTGAACAACACATGCAATGAGTTACATAACTGTTAAAGAACCTTCATTAAGTTTTTTTTTACTGTAATAATGTATTAAAAACTGATAACAAGGAAAAAAACAAAACAGCACTTTATGTAAGCTGACTTAAAAAATCTTCAATATTTTAGTTCCTTTACATAAAAAATAGGGAAGTAAAAATAATTTTTTTAAGTAAAACATAATTTTTTGGCCCATAATATGTTTAAAATATGTTACAAACATTATTTTTCACTATGCAATTGAAAATAACATGGTTACTTTTGTATTCTTCGATCAGATACTCCCTTTAAATATTTCCAAAACCAATTTTTTTTTCAACACACAGTACCCATGTTGTTAACTTTCGGAGCTATCAAACCAAATGAAAAGAAGTGAACTTGCTTGCTGCTTTTATGCTAGGAATGGTGATTCTTCTTGTAAATTGTGTGGACAGTCGCAAAAAAATATGTTGCTTTGTAATAGTGACAGTACCAGTGCCGCCAACTGCTGCACATGAAAGAGTAGAGTCCGTAGATAACTATGCACAACAGAAACAATATGTTCAAGTAGTATTTTTTCCTCAATTTTTAAAAATGCCCTATCGGATCAAGGGTGGTTTACCATAAGTGACTTTTTTTTAAACAGACAGTGCAAGTAACCCCTGATCTGATAGCAGATAATCCAAAATTCCTTGATCCAATAGTCAGTGACGCCTAATTTGATGACATATGTAAAGTCGGCAAAATTTTCAGTAAAAATTTTAATAACATCTGAAATTTATAAAATAAATGTTAGATAACCTTCGTTAAAATGTTTTTTGTTGTAATAATGTACTAAAAAACACAATGGAAAAAAACTAGCACGTTATGCAAGAAAGCTTGTGAAAAAACTAAAATATTTCATTCCTTTAAATAAACAAAAATATGAAAGTAAAATATAAATTAATTTTTATGAAAAACTTATCATTATTGGAATACAATGTATTTAATACACATTTTACAAACTTTTTTCTCAATCAAATTGAGAGAAATACAGTTACTTTTGTATTCCTCAATTAAATATCCTCTTTAAATATTTCCAAACTATGTTTTAAACGAAATATAGTATCCATGGTGTTAAACAACCAGTTTTGGAGCTATCAAACTGACGAAAATACAAAACAAATAAATATTACTCATTACAAAGTTCAAGACGTGAACTAACGTGCATGCTTCAATCCTACTAGAAATAGTGATTCTTCTCAGAGACAGCATGAGAAATAGAAAAAAAATTCATCTGCTACAAAAACAAAGACAATACTAGGTTTGCCAACTGCTGCACGCGAAGGCAGAGTCCATAGATAATTATGCACTAGAGAAACAATTGACATGTTCTAGGAGCATTTATCCTGCCAATTTTAAATTTGAGCTATCAAATCCCGTATCGCTATCAAATCCCACGTGTTCTCCCTTAACCAAACCAAACACAGGTAAACCTCATTATAACGAGACCTCTAAAAATTACTCAAAAAATTCTCGCTATGGTGAATTCTCGCTATAGCCAAATTTAGTAAAAAAAAAAAAGTCAGTTATTTCCTTAAGTACATGTGTTTTCCCTAGTGTGCATCCTGGCAATCTTTTGTTACTACTGTATACGCCAAATAAACACAGAGGAAAGCCGTATTTTATCTCGAAATAGTCACACATTTTATTAAATAAAATTATCTGAAGATCAACAGGTGGGACCTACAACTGAGAAAAAAATTTACCTAGAGGTGCAGAAAAAATGAATGAAACTTTAAAGGATAACTCCACTTACTGGTACCAACTAAATTGTACACAATGCTTTCGATGTTATTTTGTTAATTAAGTAGCCTATTCATCTTTCACCATGTAAAAATAACAAACTAGTATGTGTGTGTGATGTGCATGCATCGCAACTGCTGTAGTGTAGGCCGCTAGTCTGAAGCCACGCGTGACAACACTGCTGCAACTATGCATTGCAACACCGCTTGGTTCAAGGTCGCAGCTGCTACCACCAACCTACAAACGCACTCAATGTCCATGTCGCGCTCCAGCAGCCAGCTACGCGGCATGCAGCTGTCGCAATGCCAGCAGCGGCTAGCATACATTACAATGACCTATAAAACTGTGCTGTGGCCTACACTGTGTGCCGCCATTCACAGCCTGCCCTTAAACAATTATGGTAGTGACAGTTTTGAAAGCTACGGCAACAGTGTAGGTAAATCTGAAATGCTGTACAGTAAATCATGCTACAAAATACTGTTTTTTTTTTAATTAATATAATATGAAAGAGTAATGGAAAAAATATTACCTTAAAATCCTGTTAAGGTTTATAAAAAACCGGAGTGCTGCTTATTACAGTGAAAACGTGAAATTATATTACAAAACTACGTCCACTACATTATTTGTGACTCCATTGTTTAACACTTTTTTAAAAACCTGTCATAAAACACTCTTGATTACAAAAAAAAACACTTTTTTAAGGGAACAACTGTCAAAAAATTCACTTTCCTAAGAGCAAAAGTCCGTAAAGATTAGCTTCCAATTCACTTTCGTAAGGAAAAAACCGGTCAAGAGTAACTTGCATTTTCTTGAAGTTGTTTTTTGACACAAATTCTTTGACACAATGAAAGTGTGTCATATCCATTGTGGAAGCTGACGGTGAACACTTGTAGAAGTACTCAGAACTTCGAGAGCTTCAGTAACAGCTGCCTGAGATGGTGATTGTATTGGCTCACTATCGTCGTCATCGGAACTGTCCTTCTGAGTAACTAAGTTAATGAGTACCTCGTCGGTCATTTTGCCGCACACCACAACTTTGGTATCAGTCGACACAAACTCGTCAAAGTTCACTGGCACTTCCAACTTCTGCTTCACCATTCACCAACATTCTGGCTCTTGTAAAGGCTGAGTAGGAACATTCATAGCCTTTTCAAGAGCTGGATCGTCCACATTTTCTTTGGCATCTGGATCATTCCTGTTTTCTTCAGCATGCTTAGTGACAAAGCCAGCATGTCGGAAACATCCAGCCACTGCATCTGCTGTTATTTTACGCCATGAAACTGCAATTGCACGCATCGCATCCAATACGTTCCACTTTGTAAGCTCCTTTTCTAATTCAATTTTCTGCATCACATGCTGCACCAACATAGAACGGAAATAGTGTTTCAGGAGGCGGAAAACACCTTGATCTAGTGGCTGTAGCACACTAGTACAGTTTGGAAGGAGAAACACAAGTTCTACATTTCGCAGATTAACTACCAGATGCACTGGGCAGTTGTCAACTAGCAGCACAACTTTGCGATTCCACACCCCCATCCTAGCATCAAAAGCATGAAGCCATTTCTTGAATAACTCTCCGGTCATCCAAGTCTTCTTGTTTGCATTGTATGTACATGGCAAGTCACGCACGCCACGAAAGGCGCAAGGCTTGGCTCACTTGCCAATCACGTACGGCACAAGTTTGTCGCTTCCATCCATGTTAGCACACAACAATGCGGTTAAGCGCTCTTTGCTTTTTTTTCCGCCCTTACATGGATCACATTTAGTCGCAAGCATTTTATCACGCAAAATATTATAGAACATGCCTGACTCGTCCGCATTATAGATGTCTCGTGGCACATATCGTTTCAAAATATCCTGGAGCACAGGATCCCACATCTTTACTGCCTCGTCACTTACACTTCCCGATTCCCCAGACACAACAGGTTGGGTAATTCCTTTTCACACTTTAAATTGGTGCAGCCAGCCCTCGCTACACTTAAAATCATCAATTTTCATTCGAAGAGAGAGATCTGACGCCTTGGCTTTGAGCATCGACCCACTTATTGGTACACCTGAAGAACGTTTTAGGTTAAACCATTCTAGCAACACATCCTCTAAATCAGAATGGTCTGCAGCACGTAATTTTTTACTACCTGTCGGCACATTTTGCTGCAGAACAGCAGCCTTTATTTTGTCATTTTTAAGGATCGTGAACAGTGTAGAGGACTGCAGATTGTATCGTATTGTCTGCCAATCTCTTTTTTGCTGACATTCCTCGCTTCCCACTCTGTCACATTTTTAATTTTGTAGCAATATCAAGTGACTTATGCTTGCCATTTCAAAAACTAGACTAAATAGCCAAGTAATTTATCCAAAATAAATACAGCATTACCCTGTCCAAAAGCAACACGACACTATGAACAGCACTTGGCAGAAACAACAAAGTTTGCGTGAAAAAAAGCAGGATCATGTACAAAACTTGACAGATACGCGCATGCACCGCATCACAGCGCAACGAATGCAAGAGAAAGAGATCATCTCTCTCTCTTGCACCTGTCACACTGTGATGCGGCACATGCACGTATCTGTAAAGTTATGCGGCCACGCCCGAAGCTTTAAAAATTGCTGCATTGAAGCGCCACAAGTGAGATATAGTGCAGCAAGAATGTGTGAGGTATCGATTGTGTATCGCTACCGGCCTATCGTTATAGTGAACTATATAGTTGAAGTTCACTCATTGTAAATAAATATTTTTAGCCTTGTTTCTCATACATGGCGGGTTGGTACATTTTAAAATTCTCATAATAGTGAATGTCTCGTTATAGGCCATACTCGTTCGGAAACTAAAAAACGCTGCTCTTACTTTCAAAAGTTAATGTAAACACAACAATTACTGGTGCATCAAATACAGTGAACATTCATTATAAAGAATACAGTTGATAACACTATTTGCCCAAAAAACAACTTCATAGTTCACAATCCCTCCATAATGAACGTAAAATTTGTATATAACAACAATCTGCTATAAATACAGTTTTTGTTGCCATTTGCGGAAGTTATAATGAGACTCCACTGTATTGTATTCATGCAGAACTTCATTCTGGTTTGTTACATTCATTTTTAAGTTACACTAGTTTACTCAGGTAAAATGTGAAGAATATACATAAAAACTAAGTTTGCACACTATAGACACATCACACCACAGCTGTGTGGCACTTAGAACAAAATGGTTGGCTACAACTGAAGTGCACTACTGTGGTTTGTTGTGACATGTATGGACCAACAGTGAAATGAGAAAATTACAGAAACTGAGCAAAGATTACTGTAATCTAAACATGTTTATCGAAGACTTTTTTGTTCAATGAGTGGCTTGTTTTACGACTGAAGTAAAAAACTGAGTTCTTGTTTTGAATAAGCATATCAAATATTATTTCGGAGACATGTAATAAACGTGCATGTACTATAATGTTGCATTATCAACTTGTAATGTTGTCTCTAGCAAGAAAGTCTTTCATTTGGAATTTTCATTTTTTCTCAGTGTGTAATAAGAGAGTTTATTTTAAAATGTTGCAGTAAGTCAACAGACGTAATAAAAAATGTTATTGTCATTGAAAAGACGTAAATTTTTCTACTTTTTGTATTATCGTATTTCTAGGTTATAATAATATTAATTGGCTTGGGAATTCACTATAAATAAAAGAGCTGCAATAAAAAAAAGTGGAATGGCAGAGTTCAGTGAAAGTTGAAAATGCAGTCTGCGCATAAAACCAGCAGAATGAATTTTGTTTGAAAAAAAGTTCCTGAACGTAGACTTCATAGTAGTTAGTTCCAGTACAATGTAAGTCAAATAAACACATTTTCTATTTAGTTATTCATTCCTCGAAGAGTAATAAATATGTACGTTAAGCCAAAACAACAGAAGGAATCAAAATTGGAATCAAATTTCAATTCTTGTAATGAGAATCAAACTGACTTAAAAACATTGGAATGACACTTCCCTACCAAGTAGTGCAGGCAGTGCACACATTTCCACACATGAATTGTGTGAAAAGAAACACCAATCTTGTCTCTAATGAATGAATGTACACACATACCCCTTATTTTCTTTGTATGTGCATGCGTGTGGATGTGCATGTATGGATGTGCATGTGTGTGCCATAACAACATTGCTGCCATGGCAACATTTCAGATCTTAGCCCAATTTATTTTATAAAATCTTGCTAAAAGTGAAGATATAGTGTATAAATATACATTTTCACAGAACTATACAGGATATAATACACCACAACCTGTATATAACAAATGAGTCATTTAGCACAAAAAATTATCAAAGGAATAATATCATTATTAATCTGTTACCATTAAATCAATTAAGATTATTGGGAAAACAATAAGTATGTAGTGATAAGTATACCTGAAAATGATAACACTTTATCTCACACCTTGCCAGCTTATTGAAATACTATGTTGTCAACAGTGAAGATTCTGAAAATGTTACGTAGATTTTTCTTTATAAAATCTTATCTGTAATTTTTTCTGAACACTACAACAATGTTACATACAAACCTTAACATTACCGAGAAACTTACGTAATATTAGATGTGTGACTGCACATGCAAAGATGAACACACAGAGGAACGCTAATGAAACAATGAACATGTAGAAATAGCGGTAATTTCTCTTGCCAACACAGTTGCCTACCCAGGGACAGTGGTGGTCAAATCTTTCTGCAACAAACCATTCATAAATAAATTGGACAGGCACGATTACCACACGCTCAGAACTACAAACATTCAATTTCTATATGTGATAATCTATATAATAAAGATCCAGACAATATATTCTAATTTGTAATTACATTAAAATACCTTAACAAATAAATTCAGAGATCAAAAAATATTTCATTCTTAGAGGTAATTACTCTCAGTGTAGTAATACAGCCATCAAAAATTAGAATAGTTAATGCATAGTGGACTGTTGTATGCATATCAGAGCAAAAATAAAAAAATCACATACACATTGCTCCACTTTACAGACAAATTTGTAAGAATTGTTCAACATTTCACAACTTCCTGCGCTACATGCAAATAAGGGGACTGTGTGGAAGAAAAGCTTACAAATTTTAGCAAGCATTACTCTGAACATTGGATTCAAGATAGTGAAAGGAACTGTGTGGCTAGTACACCACATGGCAAAGAATGATCAAACATGGACATTTTAAGTGCAAGTGAGAAACAGATCATAGCACTCTATGCACAATTACAAGGCAAAAAAAAGTAATAACAGTCCTATTCTAAAAGTAAACAGTTTATTATGACACTGGTAATTTTCACACTTTTAACAAGTCTCTAGCAATAGTTAGCTCAAGAAAGCTGCATATATGACCAAAGATTATGATCCTACAAGCACTAAGCATAGCGGTTCGTTCCTCACGAGGTCAGCGGAATATGACTGACACAGCATAACATTGTTATAGCTGAAGCCCCTTCAATGAAATGGGCAACTTACAGCAGGATTACTTTTTTTTAACTGTGTCAGGCCACGCCACAAATTTATGAGTGGCTTCCATTTTCAAGCATTAAAGCCCACAATATGTACATGACAAGCTTCATGTTGTAATATGATACAAAGACAAGTATGCCATTCTTTAAAAAAAGATGTAACTCAAAGTTTGGGATACATTGTGAGAATTTATGTGAAATTTAATTACTGTACAACAAAATACATTGAAAATTAGGTTACAAAATGTAAGAGCAATAAACTGTATTTATTCAGTTTGCTTGATTTATTACTTCAAGTAACTGTATGGCATCATGCAATGTAATCATTCTTTCATCATTAAATGACATCCTGCATTACAAAAAGAAGGGGGGGGGACGAGCAACCTATGAAAAGTCGCTCCTACCCATATAAAAAGGGCAACCAATGGAAAGTCACTTCTGAAGTTCCCCAAAACAGATTTCAGTTGAAGAAAGACTGTTTTTTTCTGTATTGCAACTAAAGTATCTTCGGAAAGAATAGCTCCAGGTGATTAAGAAGAAGAAAATAACATGAACCTTCACTACTGAACTAGAGTTCAATATAAGTCAATCTACTTTGTTTCAGTACATTAAAGGAAATGTTCATACTGACTCTAACCACAACTTAAAATATAACAAATGGCTACCTCAAAACTTTATGGAACACTCGAAAAACAGTCTCCTTCGAGCTAAATTTCAAGTAAATTGGAACTATTACTATAAAATGAACTTACTTTATGTTAGGGCAAAGAAAAGTAAAATACATGGCTGAATAATATCAACAATATTACTAAAATTAACTAAAAATAAATATTTCTAAACTTGCTCAACCTATGATACAGATCCATATGCCATATTTGGAATAAATGAATACAACCTATGAAGTCATACATAGCTCCTCCCTCTTCCCAAAACTAAATTCACAAATATTAATCATGTAATTATCTTTAATGTAACCCAGAAACCCACAGCTGATAATTTCCAAGGAACAGAACAATTAGCCCACAATCTCGCTTCTCCTCATGTTCACTATTCCCTCAAATCTATAAACGAATAATGCAATTTTGAAACAATTTACTTGCACGATAGAACACCTAATGCTGTACTGTATTCAAACATACCACTAGCCATGTTAACTTCTAAAATAAGCATAGTTTTGTGAAATTTAACGTGTGTATGAAACATCATTCTTAAAAAATAATGATGCAGGAAAGTTATTTATTTGCAGGGCTGAAAAAAAAGAGAACTAAACTTTCATACTTGATATACATAGTTCTAATATTTTTTTATGAAAAAAGCTGACATTTACGAGAGTTTCATTTTTCTTTCAACCTATGATGAGTTGTACAAATAAAAATGGGAATGAATTGTAAAAGACTTGCATGGCCAAATGATACGTACATCTTTCAGCTACATTTCAACATAAACAATACGCAGACCGAGACATTTATTGTACCGGTGCACCACCTTTCCAATACCTTCTGCAAAAGAAAGTTGCCACCTGCCTACTGGACCTTATTAGTTTAAACATTCTGGGCATGGTACACGTACGAGGTGCACCAAATGTTGTGATTGCAATTTTGTTTCTTCATGAGATCCCCCTGAAGAGATAGCAAGTGATTCGTAACACAACAGTTTGGCCACTGAACGTGGTTGAGGGAAGAGGGTAAACAATAGTTCTGTCTTAGAATTGGTACATTGTAGCATTGTAAAATACTTATCTTTCCTCAAATTGCTTATAATTTACATAACTACACTTTCAGAACAGCACCATTCCTGTTGCTGCCTGAGTGGGCAATTTTTTGCGCATTCGAAGCCTAAAAGTGCAGAGGCGGAAAGGGCAACACAGCACGCCATCACACCTTACCATAGCCTGTAGGCACAAGTCACTGAACTGGTGTGCAGTTTTCTCGCAAATAGCTCGTCTGTATGACAGTCAGTGGTGATTCTATCATCTTATAACATTATATTAAGATTAATATGTAATCTATACAGCTATACCTTTTCAAAGATTCTACACTAAGAATTTCATGCCTAAAACGAAGCACAAAACTCCAATTTTTGACTGCAAGAAAACAGTCTTTAAAGATTATTTGAGGCCTTAGAAATGAGTATACACACGTGACACACTCTTTTGAAGCTATTCCTAAGAAGAAATCACTCGCACACATTGAGCAGTTGTCAGTTAAATGTCTTATCAGCCAAAGTTCTTCACACCACTCAGCAACCTGTGCATACAGCCACCTAAATAACATTCACTTCAGTTGAAAACTTAACCATTAACCAGTGACTCTACACTGTCTTTTTCCACAGCATTTAGCAGGACATGACTATCCACCACCAACCACAATATAAAAAAGTAAAAAAAGAGTAATCCTAGGGAACAGTGTTTGCCAATTTCCTGTGTGATGTATCTCTAGGACATTATTTGATGCCGACTTTTCATACACTTTATTACGGCGAAAAAAACTGATCTCAACAAGGATATAATTTTATCAAAATAATTATTTATCAAGTTTGTGAAAACTTTTATCTACATTGGCTTTCAAAAGCTAGTAGATTTTAACAGACGTTATTAGTGTTGTTTTATATACCACACACTCAAAGTGGATGGGTGTATTTTGTATGTTTATGGCCAATACAAACAATGGCAGTAAGGACAACCGAGGCATACACACCAAGCCCTATTGTGTCTTATATGCAATCTTCTTGTCAACAGCCTGCCTCTACGAGACATTATGTGGTGACTTGATCATTTAATTATGTATTAAAGTCATGCTGCAAATCACCTACCTGTTTAAAAATTCTGCATCAAGGTGTTCATTCATAATTATAAAGAACGACAAAAATCCCATTATACTGGGTTGCGACAAATTATGCATTGGAAAGGAGTACAGGCAGGTAACACCCTAACCAAACTCCATAATCTTAGCTTAATATTTGGCACAGCACCATTTAAAATCTAGGCTATTGCTGGACACTAATCGTCTGAAATTTGCTTCTCATATAATGTAATATATATGCGCGATACAAACATTTTCTTTCAGGCCATCATGTCATTTCCACTTCATGATTACTTTTTCTTTAACTGTCTCTTTCCACCCTACAAGGTTTCCAACATTTGGTATTTTTTAAAGTTACCATACAAGGCCTGGATGATACAAGATTCTTAAATTAAATACAGTAAACCAGTACTAGTAAGGACTGCTTCTGAACTATGTGCCCATGATTATCTAATGAAACCTTCATACTTGCCCAACACGCAAGTTTTGATGCAGTGCCCATATCAATTTACATGTATGCACCAGTACTTAAAAATCTTCTGTGTGTTTCAGCCATTAAAATAGAGACCAACCCTACAAACATTAACTAACCCAAAAACAACAACATGGAATATGAGCCTTAAAATGCTGACCTATTGAAATTACAATCATAACTAAATAACCATGCTTTTTTAAATAGTTTAAAGTACTGTAGTTTCACCTGAATTCTGAACATCTTAACTCATATTTATAATAACACATATTTCCGTTATCAATGCAGCCAACACAAAAAAAACAGTATTTCTAATGTAACTAGCACACATTTAATTAACGCAGACTAAGATTACAAAATTCTACAAAAATTGAATTTTTATTCACAATCAACATATACACATGGGTGGTTATTAGATATCAACAGCCAAATTCAAAGTGATTCATAATTATAGGATGTCAATGTAAAACTGAGTAATGCAAGTTAATAAATTACTCACCAACACAATTATCACACAAGCTACAGTGTGATGCACGTGGAGGCCTAAATATCTTGCAAGTGAAACAATACTTCAACTTCACTGGATGTCCTCGAACTAGTATCTCTTTCGTTCGTGGTGGAGGGCGATACGTAGGTGAATTTGCACTGTTTGGAACTTCTGACAAGAAAATACATTATATCAATGGTGAACAAAACTAAATTAATAATACTCCTACAAAACAAATAATTCAGGTGTTCTAAATTTGTTAGATGTTTACTTATACACATCTGAGCAAAACTATTTCAAATTTTGTGCAACTTGTTTTTACACTTTTAAATTAACATTAATAACATATAATTAACACAAGGCTGAAACAAATTGTTTTACTTTCTCCAGTAAAAATAGCTCTCAAAACTCACATTTTAAAAGTGAATAATTCTGCTTGATAACACACACACACTAATGATTATACTTGAAGTTCTGGCATATATTTTTACAAGTTAGAACACACCGTACTTATACCATATTTTAGTACCATCATTAAAATCATTCTACAATAATTTTTATATTTTGCAATATTTTATATTCATGTAGTTACTAACTTTCTTTACAGTAAAACCAGCTGATAATATCCCATAATGCATTATACAACATTTTTTTATTATTGTTTACACCAAACTGGTAAATTTTATTTCTTAATTTCTACATGGTTTTAATTCTTTGATTAACAGTTGCAAGTTGTATTAGCTACACATAAGATATTGGCATGTTTCACAACGCTAACTGTTCCTGTGTGGAGGGCACTCTGATCGGAAGAGTTAGAGCACTACTTATATGTAACACCATGCAGTTGATCAGCAAAGGTCTTATCAAAAATCACCCGACCACACAAGTGCAGTTTCATTGTGTTTGTATCAGTGTGTTCGCAACACCTGGAAGACGTAAGCAAAAACCAACTGAACACTGAAGTGACTATTAGCATGACAAAATACTGGAAGTTTGAGAGGGTAGCCATAGAACTGTTTCTCATTTGACATATTAAGAATTACGATTGGATGTGAGACCAAATCTACGACATTTCATTTTCCTCTCTCACTTTATATCTCTCGCCCCTTGAACAAAGGGTTGCCTGTCTCGCTACATTATGTTCTGCCATAACTACTAATATGCTACTCTTTCATTCTGCTGACAAGCCACAGCTCTGTTGTCGACCCCGTCAGCGGCAGTAACTGACTTTCTTCCAGCAGTTAGCTGAGAGCTGGTATAGCCAGAAATAAGCAGAATCAATCCCTCGTCTGGTCACCTGAAATTCTAGCTGCCTTGTAGATTCTGGCAAATCGTAAGGTACTGCAGCATCCTTCACGTTGCCACCTTATCTCCTCTGATAACAGGCACTGCATCGAGCTGGCAGTGCCAACCCCAGCTCCTCTCACTGATACATGATGGTTGTTGACCATAATAAACTATTAGTGCTCGTAAGAGCCTTGCCCGTTCACAACATACCCTGCTTTGAATGGGTGATGGTTGGAAACTCCTGACCCTGAATGGTCACTCTAGGAAGATCCCTATCACCCCGCCATCAATCACCACCAGCAAAGTCCTAAAGAAGGAATTAACTTAACTGAATATTACCCATGATATTTTTAACAAGTGAAGACAATAATTTAATACAAACAAAATATCAATCCCAAACAAATGTAAAATACTAACTCTAGTTACATTTAAGTAGCAAACTAAGATGCCAGCTCAGTGGCATACATCTCTAAATGGTACTCCTGTGTCAAGATCACTTTAAAATGTATTAATAATACTAGTAAAACAAGTACACAGTTCACATTATCACATGTCTATTATAGAAGGTTTCGAATTTTAGGTCACATTTACACCACTGCTACCACGCATCTTACTTTGCAGACACATCAGCATACAATCTTTTAGTTCAGATCCTGCCATAACATTCCTGTTTGGCATTGAGCTCCCCCACCCCCAGGCCCACAGGTGTGACAAATGCTGCATTTCTCTCTGTCTTTCCCAACTGCATTGCTGTATCTGTCACTACATTAACTTGAAAAATATTCACTACAGTTTGGGTCTCGGTAAATCTGCTACCTTCACTATGTCAATTAATAATTTAACTTACTTAGTCTCTTGTAGAAATTACATTATCATTGTTTCTGCCAATTGTTTAATTTTCTTTTTTAATTATCAAAAATTTAAACATTTTTGCTATTGAAAACCGTCCACTCTTAAATTGTACATACATTACATTAGTCTTACGCTCTATTTCGGAGTTTTTCGTACAAAATTAAATACACATTTCACCCTCAAAATTACTTGTAACCACTTCGTCCCACTTCAGGACTTAAACATAAGACATTTAAATTAGTTAACCTATTTATTGGAAACTAGTCAATGTACAAAACCTACATGTTGTGACTTGAATTCAAATTAATATACCTTGAATTAAGCTACACAATAAAGGTCAGACTCAGCTCAAGAAAGGTAGGCAATGTCTACAAACCACAGACAATAATTTATTCAAACCATCAATCAACCGATACCACTACATGGCAAACAATTACTGTACTACAAGAAACTACAGCACGCCCCATTGGCAGGAGAAATCACTTTTCTCTTCTCTTTTGGCCTTAAGTACAATAGTCATTCGGGGAAAGAGTGCAAGAGAGGAAACCTGGATAGTGAGATAGTTGACTTGGCACTATTTCAGTTCCGATTGGAATAAAGACCATGGTGCCTCAGACTCCCCAGTGCCCTTTCGAGCACCTAACATCCCTCACTGTATGTTGGCACCGCGGCCACGTCAGTAACCGTCAAGCCTCCTCGGTCCGACAACATGTACAGGCATCTCTGCACAGCAACTTCAACCCCCTCACTCGAGACAACCTTGCTTTTAAGGCTAAGTCGCCTTGTCGAACTTTGTCATTGCCACAACAACCGATGCAGGGATGGGTCATAACAACATGACAGGCGAATTATATTTTGTGGATAGGTACCGATACCGATAACCGATACTAAGTATTGGTAAAATCTGTGGTGCTGGCTGTTTGTCTATATTTTCTTTGATTTTTACCAATAATTATACCAACATATATCTCATTTACCAGCATATTTTATACTCCAGCACACAACTGCACCATGTTACTGTATCAGCATATTATGAAATAAACACAAATCAGCATAAAGCAATTTTAGTGGTTCTGCATTATTATTGAAGAATCCTTGAAAACTAGGATAAAGACAATGAAATAATGTTAAAAAAAAGATTTGAGCTGTTACAGCATTAGCTAGTATACCGCTGCATTTGTTACTTTATACCAAAAATTGTAAGTTTTTGGTTTTAAATGTACAGTGTTGTTTTTTTTATGCAAGAAAATATAAGTGTTGAACATATGTGTGACTTGTGGACAATATTTCTAAAAACTGTTGTTCTTAATTTTTATAGCAGTGTATATGAATAGGTATGTAAGATCATTAATACAGTACATGAAACATCACAAAATATCAACCTTAAATTAAAGCTGTTATCGCATGGAATTCATAAGTTGTTCACTCAGTGTTGCTTGAATCCGAAGTCTGAAAAGATGTAACAGCTTGCATACAACTGATCACAACTTAGCTAACCCACGGTAAATGAGTAAACACAGTCATACAATCAAGAAAACCAAGCTAAACTTGCCAAGTCATTTTCAGTAACTGCAGTTTAAGCCTATTACAGCTGCTCACCTACCCCTCTTGCTTCAGAGGAGCTGGCAGAACCTCTGTCCTTGCTCCGTGCATTAGTAGTAAAGAGGGTCTTTGCTTATGAAGGGACATACCCTCAGCACTCGTGCATGTTAGGGTCAAAGTCACCGACCTCACACCTCACCACTTAGCAGGACAACCTGCACACTGGGTCCAGCTCTGTGATGTCAGCTGCTGCAGACAAGCACAACTGCTGCTGATACAGGAACAAGCTCTTCGCCATCAGGTTCCCTTCTCGCAGAGGTGATGACAAGGTGTGAGACGACATGCTTGAACTGCTGCACCTACATCCAGCTGGTGGGCTCTCTAACATATTGGGAAGTTTTTCAAAGTGTTCATCGCATACAGGTGTGCCATAAGTAATCCATGCTTTGCACAAGTCTTCTTGACAGGACTAGCTTGAATGTGATTTTAAGCAATGACTGTAAGGTGTCTAATACAAATAAAAGAACGATGCACATATATAAAATTTATCAGGTAAACCTAATTCTCAAAACACCCATTTTTGTCAAAGTTGAAACAAGAACTTGAAATTTGTCTTTGGATATAAAATGTTTCTTACATGCTTTGTGTTTTTATACACCAATACTAAATCACATACCTTGTTTTCATGATCATGATTCTTCTACCGAAACCTCTACAATATATTTCATCCACACATGCTACATGAAAACTTATTATTTCTGGTTTCTATTTTTTACACCATGCATGAAACTCTTCTGCAGAACACATAAGAAGCACAAAGACAACTGCATTCAATCATGAAACTTAACTTCCAACTGTTAAAACTTTGTTGCATTTTTTCCAAGTCAGACTGTACTGAATTTCATGTTGAATGAGATAATCTTTAAACTTAACTGCATGTAGTTTGCAACCATGTTAATTGTAAACAGTAGATGTAATTGACATGGGTTAACTCCACATGTAAAAATGAGGGAATCCTATTTGTGTAAGCGTAAATCATAAACTGAGAGGTGTTCACGTGCAAAGACGATGTAGGTAGATGTGGCACTGTTTTAGTAGTAATGTGCAGGAAACATCAGCTAACATCCTAAACTCTATTATCACTGAATTTGTCAGTCACACATGGAATTTCAGCTGTAGGCTTACGGTTGCAGAAATTAAGTGAAGCAACCATATTTTTGTAGTTACCATACAACTTAAATTAATTTTTGTCATAAACCTATGAGTGTCAACTAGCTGAAACTACATTGGTTTCCAAGGATGGGCCAATAATATAATGGATAATATGTAGTAACTTCCCCAGGGGTCAGTAATTGGACTACTGTTGTTTTCTATGTTCATAAATGATTTTCCAAACGGTTTGCTGTATACGAATTACCACTTGTATGCAGACAACTTCTAAACATATTATAGCTAGACCCAGTAAATTGAACATAAGCACTGATAAAGGTAACACTGATCTATACCATGTCCAAAAATAATGGGTTGTATATACCACTAAGACTTAGTACACCATAACTGGATTAAAAAAAAAACTGAAAAGAATGGTCAATGTACACAATATCAATACAATTTGCATGAAAAACTGTCTTCCAGTAGAAATGAAAAACAAATTATTGTACAGTACACATTTTCCTTATTGTCACTATATCAGATGCTACTGCTACAAAATTCAAGTGGCTCAAAGTGGAAGAAAAGTGCAAGTTGTACTTGTAATACCTGCTAAATAGACACATCTAGGCGTCCTACGTATCTTCTTGAAAGATTTTAATCAGTGTGAATCATAATCATCACACACATTCATTTGAAACATTGCTACTCATGGTACCCATACAAAAAACCACATTTTTCCCCTGATCTATTACAGTGGCTCGCGCTCAGATTTGGAATTATTTGTCCAATAACTAAAGACATGTTCAAACCTAAGTAGTTTCAAAGATGTTTTAATAAGATATTTGATGCAAACTAAACATCTCATAGAATAGAAGTATGGTGCTAATTTAGCTATTATCTCCTAACATACGGGTTTTGTTTTTTATTTATTTGATGTGACTAGAATGTAAAATTAGCTAAAAATATACATTTCTTTTACTAATGTAACATGTCAGTATTTGTTTGTTTATTTTCCTATGTCATTTGTATTTATGTGAGAAATTATTTAATTTTGACCAGACCTCAGATTATTATCTACATGTGTAATGAGAACAGTTTTTGCTTATTGTGAGACGTAAACTTAAATTTCTGCAAAACCAGATTATTTCCA
The DNA here is from genome assembly GCA_003012365.1 of Medauroidea extradentata. NCBI lineage: Eukaryota > Metazoa > Arthropoda > Insecta > Phasmatodea > Phasmatidae > Medauroidea > Medauroidea extradentata. The sequence continues at coordinate 46,654 of PNEQ01053565.1, forward strand.
TTTTATATTATGACTGGCTATTTGCTCTATGACTATCCTGATATCCATTTTCACAGCACAACCCATGAAGTTTTGAACTGTTCTGCCCAGTGCTGATTAGCTGATGGACGAACACTTCTGAAAACAATGTTTTTTTTTTGTTTTATTTGGACATTTTGTTATGAATATTACAAAGGACGATGAGGAGAGTGGCAGCAAAAAGGTCGTTGCTGGCTCTAGGTTTTACATTAACGAATTAAAGCCGAGTCAAGATGTTAGTTCCGGTTGCCTCAGTGGTGAAGACTGAGTCAAGAAAAGGGCAAGAGGGCCTGGACTTGGGACTACCGCAAAGTTATATCAATTAGTGTTCCGTGATTCGGTATTGTGTGCTAGTAAACTATAACCGTATTGGTCCGAGAGCCTAAGGGAAGACATCATAAGGAGAGAAGCAACTCTACAAGGTGTGCCCAAGGCCTGTCTGCGATTATGACCACCGTGGGATTTCAGCAGACGTCAAAGGGATAGTTTGCTATCCACAGATAAGTGAAGCAGTCTTACATATATGGTAGCACATAGTTTGCAGGATAGACGCTTAACTCCTCCATGTTACTAAATGTTCCTGGCTTTAGTTTATGAACTTAAATAGCTTACACCTAACTTGATTTAAATAGACTCACTCAGTTTGCTCTACCGATTGCAATTATTTAAAGTGTTTATTTGAATTCATCTAACTACTTTAAAATAATCATTCACGTAGGAATATCTGGCTGGCAGTTAATGGCAAGTAAATACCAATATTATTTAAATTTGACCTTTTTCAACTTCATAAGATTTGTTGTTTACAGAAATATTTCCATTTTCTTTCTTTCTTATTCTGAGGTCTGAATATCTTCAACTGATTTTTCCTACTAAACCATCTAGAAATTTGTCATTAAATTCATGCAAACCCATACACGCTACATCTTTTATTAGTCACGTAGCTAGATGTGTGTTGTGAATTACGTTTCAGGGTGACAGGTTTGGTGTTGAATGTTGGTAAGTCAGGTAACACTACGTAACCTCACACGCATTGCGTAATATTCCTGTGGTAGTATGTGTATACAAGATAATTGTCCATAAAATAAACACTAGTAAGCTCTGTAGTAAGGTAGCAAGATATATTACAATAAAAATTGCTATGTTACAGTAATGTGATTTTTTTTAATCTGCTCTAAACTTAACTACTTTTTATGAATCTCCATACTTATATCATTTAGCATTATCATACTTTTTTCTTATGAAATAGCATGTTCATATTCATTTTTTAATGCTGTAATTTTGGATACTGATAAACTTATGCCCATTTTGTTGTATCACTATGTTGTTATACAAGTATTTTGATAGCACACTTAGTATTTGAAATTTTTTTACTAACTAATGGAATATTTTCTAGTTTCATTGCACAAATAATTATCATTGTGTTTCTTACTTGCAGTGATATTGCAATTTAATACTTTACCTATTTTTTAAAAGTTTAAAGCAGTAGAAACATTTTTAGTGCAGCTGGTTAAATAATTTTCTATACAAATTATTTGGATTATAGTGTTGTTCATTGTAGGTATAGTTTTATTTATGTTGATCATACATGTATGTTTTAATTGAATAGATGGGGTTAAATGTACGAGAAAGTGGAAACATTAATTCCATCACAAACAAAGTAATTAAAATAAATAAAATTAATAAATAAGCAGCTATTAGCATATTGGATAAATTCTGTCCACTGTTGACCTATGTATTGTAGACCAGTTTTAGATTCAATCAGAACTCAACGGTGTTAATTCCCATTCTGATAAAGTTTGAGAAGAATACGAGATGCTAATTCAAATCATTCATCTTCATGAAAAAATGAGTACAACAAACAATGTCTGAAATTGACTATGTGAAATCAATGATTCTAAACAAAATATGAACTGATAGCTTACAAGACACGTATAACGAAACATAGTGATTAGTTTTTGTAACATTTCTATTTACCAAGAACCAGACTATAGAAATAAAATGCTGGCTTACATGGTCTGCCAAATAAACATTATAGACCAGCTTAGCCACGCATATCAACGATTGCTGAGGCCCCAATATTGCGTATTCTCAGCAAAGCACTTCAGAAAATGACTCGGTACAAATTATATTCACAGTGTGAAATCACAAATTCAATCAAAAATAAGTTGTTCTGTAAACTTAACTATGCAACGATTATGAGTAGAGACTGCATACATGTTAATATTCTAGTCATTGCATATGAAAATATTTAACCAGGTCACTTTTTATACTTTATAAACAGTAACAATACTAACACATCGTAACAATACAGACCTGCAGAATATTCTGCATAAATACTTCATATGAAAGAATCAGCATAGCTAAATCCCTGGCCTATGTGTGTTATTAACCGAATACACAGAAAATGACCACTAAGTTTATGAAACTGGTTAGTAGTGTACTGAACAAAATTACTTTGCCATCAATTATGGAAATGTTTCAGATTCAATTACTATAGTAGTAAACAATGTTTAATTTAAGCTTCATCACATAACAGTCAAAGGCATAATGCAAAGCGATCATGCATAGTGAACTGCTCATCGTAAGTTAGTTTATAAATAAAATTAAAGTCAAGCACAGTGGGAAATTAAGGAACTCGATTTGCTACCTATTAGACTAATGACCATAAGAGAAGATATTTTGTTAAGGACTAAAACTGATGGTATACCCAAGTCACAAACACTGCTACTGAAATAGCATAAACTGCTATGCAATTTAGATTTTGTATCCCTGTTCATTACACACATATAAAAAATTTATTAAACATTAAGATGATATTAAATTTCATGTTGCTTGTCACTGAAGAAGTGTTAATTGCAGTTCTGAGGAATTTCACAAAAATAAAGATATTTTTCAATTCTGGAAGAACATTTATAAACATGAACAATGATATACCGCATCAATGACATAATGACCATTATTTAATTAAGTTTACTATAGTTTGTATCCTGGGTTAATTTTCTTTCATCATAAGCTACAATCCAGAATTTTTATTTGCACATGTATCTCATTAACATTGTCTGTCATTTACTATAATTTTAGATATTCCAATCATTATGTTGTAACATAATTTTTATAGCCATAACTTGTAGAATCTACTTTTGTCTAACCTCAGACTGTTGGCCACTGGTAATTCAGAATGGTTCACAATGCCATGATACCCACATAAATAGTATTTTATTTTAATCAAACAAGTCCAGTTTAAATTATGCAGGCAACCAATGAAATTTGTGGAGCTACTTATAATACATATGCCTGCATCTCAGACAATGTTGAAAAGAACTATGCAATTCCATGATGCTGATACATCAGGTGTGCATGGTGTATATTGGATGTATATTCCATTAATGCTAGGCAAACTTATGAGGTCAGAATTTGTTAAAATTTTCCATGTACATATGTGGATAAACTACTGAAGCAAACTGATACAGGTTGTTGTTCACGTCAGAGAAAAAGCATTACAATTTTAACATAGGTAACATCTAAGTAAATTGGTAGGCTATCAGCAGTAAACTGTCCTTTAAGATGTCCAGAACAGCAGGCACCCAGTTTGATTGTGCAAATCGTACGGACAAAGGTTGAACAGCGACTAGCAACCATTGGCAGATCCACAAGTGCTTGGGAAAGAGGAAGTGACGAGGGGAAAATCAGCAGGAATGAAGACGTGACACAAGCAGATAGAAAGGTTGCACACAAGGTGATATCCCTACTTGCTGTTCCACCAATACATCTGAAGGTCAGTGACTAACAAGCTGTTCTATTAAAACTATTGTTTGAACCACAATAGTCACAATAGAGTAGGCAATTCAAGAACTGACATGTTACTAGTTTATAGTGGAACAATATACAATGGGAGGGCAGCTCATTTGACCATGAATTGATATCCTAACCGACACATTTCTGTGCACACACTGACTGTAAGAGACAGGTATGTTGTTAGTAATTATATCTAATACCAGTGCCCTGAAGATGCCATGTACATCACATTTTGATGAGGTGGTGCTGCAGCATTTTGAAGTTAACCGTTGCAATAGCATATCTGGTGCATGCTACACAAACAATTTTGCATTCTTACCATCACAAGCCATGGAACCAGCAGACCAAAAGTTATGAGATTTCAGCAGGTAGAATGTTGCAACTGAAGGAAAGGATCCACAATTTTGTAGTCTGGTCTTTGCTGAGATGCAATTCACACAGGATGTTATTTTAAACTCCAGGAACAGTCGCATATGAGATGACAATCCATACGCATTGTATCGTTTGTATGTAGTACCCTTCAAGTATAGTTTTTCAGTAAACGTGACGGCAAGTATTGTTGGTCAAGTAAGTACTAGTGAAACCTTATACGTGCTTTGACCAACTTTGATTCCTATGTGAAACACCATCTGAACTCAAGCGTCATTTGTCATCCACCACCACATGTGGTTCTAAGATGATGATGAACCAACACATTTCACACTATCAGTGTAAGAGTTTCTCAGTGACACATTTGGAGACTGTTAAGAGTTGACAAAGTAGGCTAGCACTGTGGCCTTACCAAGACTGATCTTTTTCTCTGGGGCTACATGAAGCCAGTTGTGTTGGAGACTCCTTTAAAGTTAGCAATGATCCTCATTGAGCGCATCCATGCCACAGCCACTCGCATTCAGGCCGGTCATGGCAACACAACAGTGACAATACAGCATGCTTCATCATTGATTGTGTATCCAAGAAAGTAGTCACCATTTTGAACAGTATATGTAGCTTCGTAACCATCTGCTGGACAGAACTAGTTGTAAGTTCAGCACATATCACATTTATTGTAAGATGTCCCCATCATACTTTGATGCCCTCTTTGTAGCAATGTAGGCTCATTTCCAAACCCATGTTTACTAACTACTGTTTTTCCCTTAGCCAAGTCCTACCAGTCTTCGAGCATTGTAGCACAAATATTGAATCAAACGGTATGAAGATGACTGTGGAAACAGGTAAAGGACATATTAGTTGGCTTCTCTGCCAAATCCCTCCCACCACTCCAATTTATTTTCATTTTCCCATTAAGCCAAAAAGCCATAATATTTTATGAACATGTATAAACTTGCTATTCAAGCAACAAGTATTTCACATTCATATCTTTAAATATTACCCATCTGTGTCCTTTTATACTTTGAAAACCAGGTAACCAGGGACTTTATTCTAAGTTTTTTGGGTTGTCCATTGTTACCTTTCAATATTGATTGTGAGAGATAGCACTCCAGCTAATCTGGAAAGAAACAACTCGAAATAACTATTTTACGTGCAGTGTCAGTTCGCCGCCTGCTTACTTCGGCAATGTTCGAATTATCAACTTCCCCCTCTATCAGTCTCCTCCATCATCTTAATGCATAATTAACAACCAACTTGAAAAAATAAATACTTAAAATTTTTACAAAAAAAATTAAGTGAAAAATAACTTCTGGCCTAAATATCACTCTTGTAAGTAAAACGTCTTAATATATTAGCCAGTAAGAATGTAACATACCGATGTTGGAATTCATATAAGTAAAATAAAGAATATTTTTACGAAATATTTACATTGGATATTTTGTGCACAGTGTGTTTGCATTATGTTTAGTTTCAACACATTTTTCCACATTGATGGCTGCCAGGAATTCACTGAACAATATTAAAGAACAGAACATTTTGTAGAAAATTAAATATGCCAAATATATATATATATTTGAATGTCTTAATAAAAGGCAGTGCTCAAAGATACAATGCAAGAAGTCCTGCCTAGCCACTGGCGAATAAGTTTATTGTTACAATAACATGACAGTAATGTAAAATAATTTTAAAAATCACAGAAATACCTTCTAAAAATTAATTTAGTTATGACTTATCAATATTAAAATATACTGTACACATTATAGAACATATTAAAAAATCTCACATTTTTGTGATGGTTCGAACTTCAAAATTATGTAACTCTGGAAGTAACATTCCAACCATGCTAACCACATGTCCACTTATCACTCGGAAGTACAATAACTCACAATAATCTACTACCTAACATGACACTTGAACTGAGTAAAAAACTTAAAAGAGTTTACACAATTTTAGCACTTCGAATATTATTTAAGATACAGTAAAATTCATTGCATACATTGGTAAAATTTTAAAAGTGATTTGGTTGGTATTAAGATGTTATCATGCACACATTCTTTAACAGCACTCACTTTCATGGGGGAAAAAAAATATACGTAAAATAAAATTAAGTAGACCTTACATGTATGAGAAACTTCATAGTTGTAATTACATAACACATTATAGCCGACAACTTGCGATACTTAAAATGTGTATTGTAATTTCTTCTTTTACAGACAATATACTAACATAAAAGGACAGCATAAATAAATCCTAAAAATAATTTGGTTATTACTTTGGAATGTTACAATATATTCTACTATAGTAAGCTTTAAAAAAAAACGTTGAGAAGAGTTGAACCTAAGGCATAATCTCCTCTGCATTATGAAGTCAAAATGCTAACCACACACCTAACTGTACACTTACGACTTACAGACTAAAACAGTTATGTTTAACAAATTTCACAGAGTACCTATGTTATAAATTTTTTAGTGTGTGCACATACTTTGTAAAGTGTTTAAGTTTAATAAGAACGTATTTGAAAAGTACTGTGCATGTTGTAATATTACCCACATCAAGCCACCCCCTCATCAGCAATGTCGTCTATAGTAAGTGTGATACTGTGTTAATAACTCTTTGCTGCATTTCAGACTATGGCTCTAACGGAACATTAATGTTAATATATAGAGCACAACATTTAGAGAGTGCAGATGCTTGAATATTGTGCCGATCTGTAATAAACATCACTTTCGCGCTTACGCCTGCCATGTTTGTTAACTAGACTTTCCGATCATGAAGCAACTCTCAACAGCAACATAGCACTCGAGATCTCCAGATTTGGTTGAAATGAGAATCGAAAGTAACAGGGACACTACATGTAACTTAGAATAACTAAAACCGGAAATTTTCCAAGAATTGTTATTTCACAATTAAGCTGTAAATTCCATGAAACTTAGAATAAAGTCCCAGGTATGAATATCATTCCAAGTGTACAGTATGTCTTACTGGTACCGACATGTACAGGTATTCGTTTCTATTGTACTCACACTTATCTTGAATGCGCCAACGAAGTGCTTATACTCATCCTACTTATACTGGATGTTGAATATACAAAATATATGGGACTTCCAGACATCAAACAATTTCTCTGCTTTGAAGGAAAAGGGTACAAAATCATTTTCTGTGTTTTTTTTACTTGAATACAGGGCCAAGGAGATCTTATCTGACCAAGTTTTTTTAACTCCACTCGGACGAAAAGTTGAGGCTCACTTGAGTTGGTTATCATAGAGCAGGGGTAGGCAACCTAGAAACTCTGGTGATCTACTAGTAAGTTCTTGCTAATTGAAATGACCTACTGTTCCCTTATAATGTGTATCTCACGTGCATACAGGATACGTTCTGATTTTGTTTTATTTCTAACTATTGTAAATAGCCTATCATTATTTTATAGTTACATAAATATATAATTAAAAAATAACTGATTGTAAGTTGGTCTGTTGGTTTAAGATGAAACACTGAACATTTCAGTTAACACTGATAAGTCTCTCCTCTTAGTGCGAAACTTGGCAGGAACTTTCTTTGATAATGGCCTTGATGTTTGGGGAGTAGCTGGTTACATAGAGTTGAATGTATGATTCCAAATGTTCATCAGTTAGCCTTGTTTTGTATTTTTTTTATGAAGTTCATGTTTGAAAATGAAGACTCGCATAGGTACGTTGAAGCAAACAAGGTTCTAACTCGAAGTGCAACATCAGTCAGCACTGGATATTTCTCTTGAGGAATGATTTGCCAACATGTATTTGGTTCTGCAACACTTTTCAAAATCATGTCATTTCTCAAAGAAATGATTTCAAGTTCTGCAGCTGTTCTATTTGTGTTAAACGTCGTCTCCATGGTCGGGGTCAAATTCTCAATATTCAGGTTGGCCCAAGGAAAAGACACAAACTGAGAAATCACAGTAATTTTCTTGAAATCTGAAAATCTACAGTCAAAATCATTTTTCAAAAGAGACATTAGTTTTATATGTTCTTTTTCATACGGAATTTCCCGTTTTTTTACTTGTGCTTTCAGTGTAGGAAAGTGCCTTAGATCTCCTCCTCTTAGATTTTTCTCCCAAAAACTAAGTTTTTCAATGAAAGAGTCTACTTCAGATATCATTTCAACCCTTTCCTTATCTTTCCCTTGAAGTTTAATGTTCAAATCATTTAGTTTTTCTGTGAGATCAACTAGGAAAACTAAATTAATAAAGCCACTTTGAATTTTCAAGATGATTTACCAAGGAGTTATCCTGGTCCTTCAAAAATGTTGTAATTGCAGGTAACAATTGAATGAACCGCTGAAGAACTTTGCCCTTACTCAGCCAATGCACTTCACAATGCAGAAGTAGCTCTCCATACTGCAACTGTAATTCATCCAGCAAATCCTTGAAGAGTTGTCTTTGGAGAGGATGGGCTCGTATTTTGTTATTACCTGCACTACCACTCTCATGGTTTCATTCATGTTCAAAAACTTGCCGCACAGAGATTGCTGATGAATGATGCAGTGATATGACAAAAATTTCGGAAACTTTTCATCTGTACTGCACTGAGCTAAGAAGCCATTATTTGAACCAACAAGAGCAGGTGCTCCATCAGTGGTAATGCTCACAAGCTTGTGAATTGGAGTTCAGAAATAAGAAACTGTTTCACTGCAAAAAAAATATCTTCACCTCTAGTATGGCCTTTCAAATGAATAAATTTCAACAAATCTTCTTTGACTGAGAAGTCACTGAACACAAGTTGTGTAATTCATCCTTGTACTAACGTACACAAAAAAGTAAGTAAAATAAATTTTGACAAGTTCATGATGTATGCAAATTTAATTTCAAACTAGGTATTTTTATGTGTGGAAACTTTTCGAAAAAATGTGTGTTAAGACAAGACTTACATTACCTAATTAGCTAGTTCCTAGCCTCACCCATTTCTCTCGTTCACTACAGACAAAAAAAATTTACTGTCGAAATAAGAGTACATTTTTTGTTTAGTGTTAAAAGCACCGACAAAATGAGACTTCACAGTATTTAAACCTCTGGGTTCATCAAACACGAAAGAGAAAAAAAAATTCACTGCTTCATTTAGTTTAATAAATACGGCTTTTGTGACGGCAATATATAAAAATAATTTAGACTCTCATACAGGACAAAAAAAACTACAGGAGCAGTTCATTTAAATTGACTGATAGCTGGCTTACATATTTCCACGGTGTCTACGACACGGTGATGCAGCAGAGAAGTCTTCCTTGTAATTTCACTAAAAAAATATAATTAGCTGGCACGGGTGCGGCCTCTTCTTACATGCCGATGTACCAAATAAAACTCCTAGCCTAAACACGTCTCTGCATCATGTTCCTAGTGTAGATGGCAGTCATACAGTTACATATTTTATCACAGAAAATAAAGACTGCTGCAAAATGGTGAAAATTCTTGGAGAGAAGCTTCTAGCAAAGCCTATACATACAAAATTTCGTACCAAATTCTCCAAAGCACATACAAAAATAAAGAGCTAGGATAAAATATTACTAAGCATAGAGACTTTAAATATTTGGTGACAGTACATAAAACTAAACTAGTACATAAAACTAAACTGGAACAAAAATAAAACATTATTTCTATGACAAATAAGCAAAATAAAATTATATGTGTGTAGTTAACCATAATTTAATTAAAATTATAATTACAAATATTAGTTGTATTTGGGTGAGGGTTTACATACTAGGCAGGCCTAAGAGTGGGCTTTAATTAATCTCAACATTAAATATAGCAATCTGTAATGTTACTATTACAAAGTCTTGCAAAAATTGGCAACTGAGCAACACCAGTTGCATCATTCGACTCATCCAATTGGAGAGAGAAGTAACAGCACACAACCAAATCTTTATTTAATTGAGCTATGAGATCATTTGACATATTTTCAACTCTTCTTGTGACACGCAGTTATTTTTGTGGCAGGTAGAACCCACAACATTTTCACCCACTTTGTAATAAGCATGCACTGCAGATCTGATTCCAGATTCTCCTGACTCTCTCTATCATTGCTTATTGTTGCCAGTGTGGAACAACGGAATGTACACTTCCGAAAAAATTCAATCAGATCACAGCACTTATTTTCCTGTCTTAGCCATGTATAGACTAGAGTTATGAGTGGTTTAGTGGCTCTGCCTTGCTTGCATACGTTTGAAACTTACAATGGTCTGACGTCTGGCAACAAATTGGCTGCGGACATTAGTTATTTAAATTCTCGCCTGATAGTATATGGAAAGCTATTAGGTTGCAAAATTGCAGACGTATTACTGAAAGTGAGAATTTTTTTCTAACTCATATTTTATTTTATATTTTTTCCCGATATATAATTTAGTGTGCGACAGTTCTTGCTGAAAGTTGCAGGGACTGAATAACGGCCATTATTTCAGTTTTGTTTTTGAAATTTTCAAACATATTATCGCCTGCTTCAAGAAATGCCTCTTTATCAAATTCCCCATCTTCAAATGGCTTCTTATGTTTTACTAACATGTTGGAAATGCAATAAGAAACACCTGTAGCTGCTGTGCTCTTATCTGTCACATTTGTAAACATGATTTGTTGTAAAGACAAAACATTTTTCATTTTTTTAATTTTCTCTCGCCTCAGTTCTGAGTTTGGGAGAAACTATTTACGTTCGCATGTACTGTCTCACAATGTCTTTGAACATTGCTCCTTCTTACAAAGGCAATATTTGCTTTGCACAGTAAACAAATGCATTTTCCATTTGTTTCAGTGACGAAAAAGTCATGCACATGAATGTACAAAGCTAGGAGGCAAGTCAAGATTGTACATGCCTTAAAGCTGTGTCATGTGTCTATTAACTATGTGGCAGTACAGAGGAGGAGGGAATAGAAGTGAGAAGAGTCGAGAATGAGAGGAATAACAGAAAGGAGGTAGGCGTCTATGTTATAGAGGTTGGTGGCAGAGTGAAATTTATTAATGGACGAGTTTGTACTGATGAAGGGGTATGGAAAGTTTGGGAAGAGTTTAAGAACTGAGGGTAATGGATGAGCTTGTCCACCAAAACGTGCTGTGAAGTTACTGAACTGACACAAGCCTGCCCGCTTGTTTACATGTGATATGTAATGTGTTTCTCATCGTCACCGTTGTGATTAAGAACGTATATTAAAACAAGTATCATTTACAGCATGTAAAAAACAATGTATTGTAGGCCTACCACAATGCATGAACTTACAGTATTAAACACTACAAAAAATAATATACATTAGCTAGAAAGCGCAGAGAAAGTGAAGAAGGCTTACATGGAAACAAAACATAATTTTAATGAAGTTATACTAAAATCTACTGTTTATGATTGGGAAGATTATTTCAAGGTAAATAAGAGTTTCAATATATATATTGTTTTACATATAAATACTTGAGCATCTGCATATGTACGTATGTATCTATGAGCCTATCATATGTAACAGTGTAGCCTACATGTAGTTAACCTTAAATTTTTTTTATTATTTAGATCATCGGCATAATTGCAGGTTACTAAAAATTAAATCTGAATTTCACATTTACCAAAGTTCTGAAAAAAAATCTGTTTAGCGTATACCCTACTGTTTTAGTTATAATGCACAGTAAATTTCAAACACAGGTACATTTTGTGGATGTAAATAATGTCTGGTGTAAGTGTAAATAATGTCTGATGTACAAAACATTAACACAAAGCTTTTATCTCCAATAAAATTAAATATTTTCATTAAATATATTGTATTTGTTTCTCAGAATTAAGGGATGTACGAGATGATTCCTAAAGAGTTTTTCCATTAAATTAGAATGATATGAGGGCAAATAAAATACAGTTGTTAACAGTCATAAAGAAGGTTTTAAGTTAGTTTAATATAGTTTTAAATGTTGTCCACTGAATCTCACACACACTTTTGTCAGACTAAGGGCCTGTATTACCACCTTCGAATAAAAATGCAGAATAACTATCACCCGAATATGCTATTCGGGGAATAATTAAACACTAGTGTATTACAACCTCTGAATAGCAACCGAATAGCTATTTGGCATTTATTCAGTAGTGGTTGGTTTGTTTTATCTTAGGTTGGTACTTAAATTCTAGATAACTGCATGTCGTTCGGTAAAAATTAGCTTTGTGAGGTTGGTGAATCTAAGCAGACGCGAAATTATTTAAAAAGAAAAGACGTTGACTTTGCCGATGTTAAAAGTCATGCTGATTTACATGTTAAGATAAGAAATAAGTGAATTATCATCTCATATTGATATAATACGAACCATTACGACTGTAATATCCAATAAAACTACACGATATAATATTTTTTTTAAAATGTAGTTTAAAATACACCAATAGATAGCACTACACTTTAAATTAAATTGCGCATAAAAAAAACTAAACACGATATATTTTAAAGTATAGAAATACAATGCAAACACCAAACTTTGAATTTTTTAAATATTTAAATAAAATTATCTGTAAAATATACTGTTTAAATAATATAAGTTATACTCTATCATATTACCAATATATTTTCAATATCAAATGTCGGAAACTTTGCATTGATAGCAGACGTATTTCGACAAAGTAAGTTACGTAATAAATCTTAAAACTTATGCTACTGTTCGATTTGCGTAAATAATTGTTCAAATACTGGAAGACAGTTTTCATTGTTCATTGTTCAAGGCATTTGTTTCAAGAATATTTAATTTAATATTAATATTTAATTTAATTTTTGAAGCTGTACATTTCAAATAAACATATATGTGCTGCCAAATCCAATTAATTAAATTGCAAAAAACTGCGGCAAATACGATAGATGTTCGTGGGGGCTATAGACGAAAGATGATCATTTATGAACAATATTAAAATTAATAACTTTTTATATTATCTACCTCCAGAGTTCAAGAAAAAGTGGTAAATACTGGCCATGGGCGTACCTCAGAATTAGTATTATTTTCAATCAATATTAGTAAATATATCGATTTGACATTAATCCTAACCTCAACATGCCTCTGTGTTGAAAAAAAAAAATGGCCACCATTTTATAACTATTCGCCGAATAAGAGGCTATTGGCTCGTCTGAGCACCAAATAGTTTATTCAGTGAATAGGCACCCGAATAGCACTATTCGGGAGTCGTAATACGCTCTTATTCGCTATCCAGGGAATAAATTTTATTCAGGGCTTTATTCGAAGGTGGTAATACAGGCCCTAAGATCACTCAATAAAAATTAACATGTGGTGTCCGCATAGAACTGTTTAGCTCATTGTACGAGTCACTCTTTAGGTGTCTAAATGTAGGCGTCAAGGAAATAGTAGGTCTAACGTGCAACAATGATGCGGCTACTGCTACATGGTATACGTTTTAATACTTACCTAGTAACAAATATGAAAGAGTCTATTTGTTTTCTGGCTGCCTAGTTTCAAAATTTACTATTGCAACACTTAGTTAAATAGTTTGTTGCTTTGCTATTTGTTTACAGATAACGAATATACAGATATAACAACTAACCATTGTAATTTAACTGTATTCATTTCTGCGCCAGAAAAACAATTTGAGTTAAACTAGAGTACCATATTTACTACCAACTCGTGGTAGACTATCCAATTGTGCTTTTATTGAACGGTCTGTCATACCTTGCAATGAAAAGTAATATCGTCGTGTACATAAATTTTCAGGTTAGGTTTTTTTCGGACACATTTTGGTTGAAGTGAGGACAAGGGCCCATTTGTGGTAAACTTATTTGTTAAGCTGTGGTCACCTTGTTTTTCATGTAAGGCGAGCTGAGCCTTGGTGCACACGTGTGTCCTGTAGTAAAAAAAGTCAGCAGTTTCAGCAAAAACGTCCACAGCTTACCGATATTGTCACCATCTGGAGGTAGATCTTGCTGAGGTTAGGCTGTCATTCACGAGCCATGTACAATGTGTTTGTATCAATAAGTTTGCTAGAATCGGTGAGGTAACTGCAAGTGCCGCACTAACTGTGATAGCCTACTGGTTTTTTCCCCCCTCCTCCATCTGTTTTGTTGGTACACCTAGAGAGGTGGAGTTATCGTAGGAGGTTAACGTCCTAGTATGTTGGCAAGCCTGCTGCGCTGCAAATTTGTTTACCACTGTCTGTGGAAGGTAGGATTTCATTTAATCATTCTGTACGTAGAAACATTTGTGAGTTGATTGTAACGTCAGCAGGCCAATTTTGATATTAGCACTGAACTTCGTTGTCTCGAGGTCATTTAGTATTTTTAGCCTTTATTCGCCTGTAGGCCAGTACGCTCTTGGCTCGTCAGTCAGTCAGGTCAGTCAGTTCGTGTTGTGCTCACAGCCATGTAGGCTTCAAACTTAGTGGCCGTAGCAGTGGCTTTATTGTGCTTCTAGTGATGTAGTTTATTGTTTGTGATAAAGAGCCATTGTAGTTGAACTTGCTGTTTCACAGAAGATTTATTTGGATTTGTTACAAGTCGGTATTGGGATTAAATTAAAGTTATTATCAGGCATTAAAGTCACCAAGTTAGTAACAACCATTGAAGCTGTTTATCAAGACACGAAACTACAGTGCGGCAAGTTAAATACGAACCTTGTATGTTATTGCTGTGCGCATGTTGGCCCTCCCCTTTCCCTCCCTCTAGAGCTCGAGGGGGAATGTGTGACCACGCAGATACCTTCCCTCAAAGCCAAGGTGACGGAATGTCAGCCTGATTTACACGAACGTAGGGCCCTATAAACATTAGGTATACTCATCTACAGCTAGCCCAGGCGAATACTCTTTTCATGCGCACAAGAAACTTTTAAACTAAACTCGTCATCACTCGAAAACCATTCATTCAAATGACTTCAAAATTTTTACAATACAATTATAGACTATCCTGTCAATGTTGGTAGCCATTAGTTTTCCTTACGTAAGAAATGTTATTGTTTAAATAATATGTAAACAATGTCCTGTGCACTGTTCACAGAAAATTGAAGGGCAAAATGTTGTAAGTGACTAACCTTTTCATTATTGGAGATAGATGGGGGTACCAGCTGACAAAAGAAAGTGAAAACTAAAATTTAATTTTTATAACCCACTCGATGAGTTCCGCAACAAGCAGTTATTTTTGTGGCAGGTAGAACCCAGAACATTTTTGCAGCCGTCGTGCCCAATTTGTAATAAGCATGCACTGCAGATCTGATTCCAGATTCTCCTGACTCTCTCTATCATTGCTTATTGTTGCCAGTGCGGAACAACGGAATGTACACTTCCGAAAAAATTTGATCAGGTCACAGTATTTATTTTCCTGTCTCAGCCGTGTATAGAATAGCGTTATGAGTGGTTTAGTGGCTCTGCCTGGCTCGCATAAGTTTAAAATTTACAATGGTCTGACGCCCGTCATCAAATTGGCTGCGGACTTTCGTTATTTAAATTCTCGCCTGATAGTATATGAAAAGCTATTTGGTTGTAAAATTGCTATTGTTACTGAAAGTGAGCATTTCTTTAAACTAATTTTTTACTTTATTTTATATTTTTTCCGATACATAATTTAGTGTGTAGGTTGTCATCAATTTGCAAAAAAAAAAAAAGTTTGATATTACAAGTCACGTATGGGCTATGCAGGCCTATGATTTTGGTGAAACAGGGACACAAAAACTCAAATTCTCAAAGGGGAACAAACGTAATAATTGCTGTTCCAGTTTCCAGTTATGTTCAAGGAAGAGTACACCAAAAAATTATAAAATGTTTTTTTATTTATGCATGGGTTGTTTTGTTTTGACATACATTGTAACTATTTTTTACTGCAATGAAAATTTTTTTTGCTTCCATAGTTTTGTATAGTGTATAATAGTATGTTTTAAGTCCAAATTTGTGTAAAACTGTTTCACGCAATAAACGAAAAACAATCAACTGACTGGAATGAAAAAATTCACCCTAAAGTACAGTGCCATGGACTATGACACATGTATAAAAACCTGATTGATTAGGTTTTTGTATTTCTTAATTTTTTTAATACGAAAAAAAGGCAATGCAGTTTGTAAACATGCATTTTTATAGCTTATGACACAGTTCTTCATTGTGCTTCTCTTCATTTCAGTAAGTTGGTTTTCCTTTATTGCATAAAACTATTTTATGCAAGTTTTGACTCAAATATACTATAATACAAATACAATGAAAAACAGTCACAATATATGACTACAAAATAAACAGTATCTCGTAAAAATAAAACTATTTCAAATTTCCAGTGAACCTCCCCTTCACGGAGGTGCAATGGTCTCCCTCTTCAATAACAAAGTTTTGATTTCATAAAATGACTTTAAATTGTGTATTATATTGTACTAAAATAGACAGCACGTAAAATTATTGTATGTTGACAGGTAGACTGTTCAAAGATTGCCCCTGTTTCAAGAATTAAGAGTCAGTCCTAGAAAATATTATTTTAGAATTTCGTAATGAAACTTTGACTACATTTTCATACTGTAACTTATATTGTATCTGCAAAATTTTAAGTATTTCCGCCCGTAATTAAATCAAATAATTTTACATTTTGTTTCATAATTACACTGATCTAACTGTCAATTTTTGAGGCCTTTCTTGTAAAGACAGAAACTTGACACTTGCACTACATATGAAAATAACCTTCTTCTGTGCTTTAGCAAAGTTACGTCATGGCACATGTCATAGTCATGTGGAAGTATGGAAAACACGGAATTTGCTTGTGATGCAGTGTTCCCGAAAAATGCTAACTATGACGCTCCTGTTAAAGATATCAAAGCACATTTGTGATAAGAATCAAATGAGGTATGACACACGTGTGTGTGCCATACGTAAAGCTTAAAAAAACATGCAGAAAGCCGATATAAATACAATCAGCGTTTACTTAGCTGGACGGTGATGCGGATGGGGAAACTACGTACTGGCTGCTGCGAGGTAGGTAGGGGGCTCACAGCAGGATGTCTGCGAGGGAGGGATTACAAGGGTCAGAAGGAAACCTTGAATAGCAGGTACCTTGGCCTGGCCTGGCGCACGCCAAAGGACAAAGTTGTTTGTGGACAGTGTGATTTGTTTTAGTTTTTCACCAGACATCCCATCCATAGTCTGTGTCCGCTGACACCTCTTCCCAACCATACGTATACAAAATTTTGTATCGTACCGGTAAATAAAAATGGACTTGGTATTGGGAAGAAGGTTTGGCAACACTATAAATAAATTAAACGAACCAGTTATTTTTTTTTGTAGGCTAATAAGAAGCAAAGGACACTTTGAAAAAATTGATAAATTTGTGTACTGATACGTCAAAAAACCAAACGTTTCGAGTAATAGAAATACGGAAAATATAACCATGATAGCAGTTTAAACAAAATAAATTGTTAAACTTTCGTAAAATAAAATATACAACGTACATGCGTGTAAAAACCAAGCATAGCTAATATTTAATTTTTGTTAGCTATATATCTTCCTTCCATAAAACAGATACATCTTCAGATTCTAATTATTCAGCTAAATGCACTGTATATGCTTTAAAATGCATCATTAGAATATATTTAAGCATAATTATTTATTCATAGAAGGAAAATCTGCATAATTAATTTCTCTCATAGTGAGGTATCCTTCATAATTATCTTACGTTCGAAGACAATGATTATGAAAATGAAGTTATAAAAAACATAATTAAAGTTTACTGTACATCAAATTGCTAATTACTTTATTCCCAGTTATTTATCACTGCATTGATAAGATTATAAATTATTATTGAATCATACGGTTTCCTTTACTACCTCACAGTTTAATCAAAAAATTTTGGGCACGCAATTATTGTAACAACTAAAATATATAACTAATACGCCGTTTAATCATGTAAGTATTTTTCAGAACACGTTTTAAGATTAATTTTAATTTGGTTGTTGAATCCCAAGTTGAAAAGTAGTACTTATATTTTTGCCCTTTAATTTAATTACATGACAACTAAAATAAAATGTACTAATGTATTTTTATGCTTCTCACTTAATTTTGAAAACTGTCAAAGGAACACTTTACATAAAAAAAAAAAACAATTTCCACCATACCAATTATATATTGTTGTATTCACTTCAGTCGATCGCAATATATTATTACACAACATACATTTAGATGTTTATCAATTAAATAAATGCTATATTATTGCATTTACGGAAAACAGAGACATGCATTATATATTATCTCGGATATGCGTATGTAAATCATAGTTTCGTGGAAATTAAATTTTACCTAGTATATTAAGTAGCCTAAGTTATAAAATAAAAGTTTTGTTTATCTATTGGAGGATTTCAATTTTTACCCTTTTGGAACATTTTTTAATGTACCAGAGAAATACCAATGAAAATTCATCTAAAAAGAATTTGGAACACTGTACAATTCGCTGGATGACCACGTAACGAAGATAAGGCACACGGTACAGCATGCATGCTAGTGGGCTACCATTCAATACCATTTGTTTTCAGACTGTCTAAACCTGGATGTGCTCAGCAGAACATGAAAGTGTTATCCAACTGTAGCAACATTTATTAGTCAAGTTATCTCTGTTTATGTTACTTCTGTGAATTCTTAACATGGTCCTAGTGTTAGTTGTATGTTTACACACCCATATTGAGACGATTATAAATTTTTTTATTTAGTTACTTTTCTCAAGAATATTCTTGTAACATTGTGACTTTCAGGACTGCAGTGGCCGAGTGATTTGAGCACTCACATCCAACAGGAATGATCGCTTCCTCATCGTCTCTCATGATCTAAGATGTTAGTTGTATAAAATTCTTAACTCAATGTGAATTTTCCATTATTCTTTGCATTACCGTATGAGAAATTAGTTGACTAAAATTTGGGGTTACTTTTCACCATAATATCTTTTTGTAAATTATGGTTTATAGCTTCTTATGTTGTTGAGGATTTTATCGTGCTTAGTTTTCATGATAAATAACACTTCAGAGGGAAGGATGCCTAGGAGTATTTCGTGAATTTAAGTTAAATGGGTCGTGTAAAGCAGTCTCACTTTATGATACTGTATTCACAGTTTTACGTTATTTTGATAGACTAGTTTTCTCTCTTTTTAATGTTATAATCGGGTTCAAGGATATAAAATAAACATGAAGTGATTTCTGAACAAAATTATGATAAAATGTTACGATTTATTTTCGTTCTTTATTGTAGACTATCTGGTTCCTGCAACTTCGTTTGCGAGGTTTTCCATTCAATACAATGTTTCTGAAACAAAAAGTTTTGAAAAGTTGAAAATGGGGCAAAAATATGTTAAAGATAATTAATGCACGTTTTAGAAAAATGTTGAAACGGAAAATTGTCCCCCGAAATCTTCTGGTCACCCCCGTTCTGCCTCTGTACTTCTGTTCTGCCACCCACCTCTTCCAAAGTACAAAACATTTGTATTAGTATAAAACTTCATAGGCGCACACACAACCCACCAACATACTTTTTTTTCCATAAAATTAAAGTTTTGGGTACCCTGTTCTACCCATCTACTCTGTTTACCCCCTGCTTCCCCCCAAAAAAAAAAATTGGCGGAAGCCTTTGCAGGTTCACGCACAACTTACAAATGTTTATTTGTTCACAATTTTTTTGTATCCTTTTCTGTCCCTCTACCTATTTTTGCATTCCCTCACCCAATTTGTTTGCAGAAATTTCATCGCGATCTGATGAGTGGAATAGAACCGCATAGAAGACGAACAAACAAACTATAATTTATATTTTATAAGCTAGCAGTCCGTCCGTGGCATTGCCCGCATGTATTACTTGTAATAGCATATATGTAATCAATTGAAGGTCCAAGTTGTACGCCAGATTAGTAGCTCGGCCATTATGTGTTAGGATAACCAAGCTGCAGGTTGGGTTCACTCTGCAACCGGGTAAGTAGCTATAGCTAAATACTATCCTAAGTTTATCCCTGCCACTATTAATTACTGTGCCGAACCATATTAATAGTCATCGAAAAATATACGAACATAAGAGAGTATTCAGATGGTATAAGTAGTATACATGGTACGATGACTCATTTATCTCGAGTATGACCATTAGTTATTGGGCTTTCAATATACTTACCTCTGAAAGTTCATTAAAATAATTAAATATTCCGTTACTGGGGACATATAGGTTATATATCAACATGTAACAATATAAATATAGAATATTAACTTTCCTATAAGATACTTCTCATTGGCTGTACTTGCTTTTTCGGATTGTCTGCTTTTAAGGTTTACTAAGACTAAGTTAACCCCCTCCCCCTAGGACGTATGAAAGTTATTTTCTCAGTATAAGAACTGAGATAATTATTTTTCGTAATTACGTAAGCATCATTCTGAAGCAAATCACATATCAATATCTCAATAAGTTAAGTATATACATATTGGAGTAAATTAAAACAAATCTTATCCCTATTCACCACTTTAGTGATCGAATTTTGCAAAATCTTACTATTACAGGTTAAACATATGCATTAGTATTAATTTAAGGTCGATGACCGATTGACAGAGCCCGCGATTTTTCATGAAAAGAATTCTGCAACAATTCGTTTAAATGCCTTGAGCACATATGCAGCCGTGCTTCGTGGTCAGTGATTGGATGTTTTTAATGCTCAGCGTCTAGGGTTTTACCCGCAAATCACAGACTTGTTGTGTCACAGTAATCTTATTCTTGTTGGCACAGTCACATGAAGCAGAACTTCATGAGTGCACATGCCACTGAAACACTGTTGCAGAATTCTTTTCGCGAAAAATTGTTGGCTCTACCAATTGAGTCAAAGCGTAGTCGACGATTCAATATTTATTTTTTTTCGTTCCTTCACAGCCGTAAGAGTTCAGATTTTGAAAATTATTGAAATTTATTTACGGGCATTTACGTATTCATCATTATAAAATTAAAAACAACTCTATAACTCGACAGGTTCGATAACATTAGTGGATTTTTGTAAAACACATTCCATGTGTTTTCACCCCTTTAGGATTCGAGTTTCGAATTGTATGGGCGTATCATTTAAGTTGAAACCATGAAGATATCTCAATTTTAGAACCTGTATAGACTCTTCCTCCAGTAAATTTTCACCTCCACAGGTGTCAAAGTTTGAAAAATTCACACACTACATTTCAAGTATCTAAGTATGCATTAATATTAAGCAAGAATCATGTCAATATCAACAAATTAAGTGATATCGATATATTATATATATATATATATATCATTAATCGAAAATATATTTTACCTTTTTCCACGTCTTTGGAGTCGAATTCAGAAAATATTCTGAAATATATTTTACCTTTTTCCATGTCTATGGAGTCGAATTCAGAAAATATTCTGAAATATATTTTCTGTAATCACGTAAAAATCATTCTGAAGCAAACACAACTGCGATATCTCGACTTGTATGATAGTTATGGAAAAATAATTGTAAACACATTTCATATTTATTCACCGCCTTAATTAAAGGCTTTCGGAACGTCTTGTAGTCCTATGTTGTATATTTGTATACGTATCTAATTGAAGTAAACATTACTACGACAGCCCATTGGGTAATAAAAACACATTTCCCTTCTATTTACTCATCGGAAGTAAAATTTCGAAAAATTTAAAAAACCCTTTTTGGGTATTCACATCAGCATCATTTCGACGTAAAAAGCAACTCTGTAACCCAAAGCGTTTAATATATATTATAATTAACCAAAAACATATTTCAGGTCTTCCCCTCCCCCGTTTAATGGTTGAATTACAAAAAAGAAACTTAAAATTGGCTAATATGCTTTTTGTATGATTGACCCATTGAAGTAAAAGTCACTACGATAGGCCATCTGGTTCGAGCTATTTAGATGAATCTTATAAACACATTTCACCCCTTTACGTCCCCTTACAGGATGAATTTCGAAAAAAACCTTCTTATTGCTCGCGTACGACCTAAAGGGATCATACAAAAATTTCACATTTCTAGGTCCAGCAGTTTGATATGTCAGTCAGTCTGTCCGTGTTCTCTTTTTAACCCGCGATGCAAAAAGAGGGAATAGGCCGATTTTAATGCTTTCTTTCTGTTTGAAAGCCGACATGATCGAAATGGTTATTAGCTATGATTCAAAAAAACATGTTCAGCCTTTTAAAGATAGTGAGCTCTTTTCTAGTTTTTAACTATTTATTCCAGGATGTGTTGCTTAGCAACTATGCACTGAATGCAGCTACATACTCATTGTTGTCATTTTCATTGTAAACGATGAATCCTACAAATTTCATAGTTATGGTAATACGTTTTGTTATCTTTGCAGTTCAGCTAAAGCAGCTTTGTCATGAGGATTATTAAACAACTGTCTTTGACTAAGTTCACGAATTGCAAAACCCTGCAAACTTTTTACACGACTTAAGGCCACATAAGCTTGGCCTTTTGCAAAAGTACTTCTTCCCAAATAAATGATAACCTTGTCTATGGTAGTTCCTTGTAATTTATGGATACTAAGTGTTATTAAAAATTTTTTAGTGCAAAAACTATTAAAGAAAACAAAAGAATAACAAATAATAAATAATTCTTATTGAAACTCAAAATGTGTGTCGTTGCACTACCAAAATCTTTGATAATATTCAGTACCTGTGAGTAATTTAAAAACAATTAAAAACGTAAAGTTAAAAATTTTAAGTAACCTGCAGCATAAAAAAAACTCTAAAAAATTTTATTTCACTTTTGGAATTTAAACGTCATTAAAACGTACCTATTAATATTTTGATGATGAGCATTGTCACGTCGGTGGAACCAATAATTAAATGAAATAAAAAAAATAATACAAATAAAAAGAATATTGATAAT
Source organism: Medauroidea extradentata (assembly GCA_003012365.1). Taxonomy (NCBI): domain Eukaryota; kingdom Metazoa; phylum Arthropoda; class Insecta; order Phasmatodea; family Phasmatidae; genus Medauroidea; species Medauroidea extradentata. Next base: position 69,634 of record PNEQ01053565.1, read on the forward strand.
GATAAAGTATGGATTATATGACGACTTACTCTACGTAAGCAACATTGGTATGTAACAAAACAATAATATCCAATCGTTTAATTTTCAGTCTTGATTAATTTACTCTGAAAAATTCGTAAAAAAGACATCACTGTCAATGACATCAGCCCTGACATGTCTGACCGTTCAGGTCGCCGCATTCTGTGACGCCCCCGGCCCCCTTGCCAAATACCACACAACGTGCGCGGCTATCAAGTGAACGCCTCATATATAATTGGTACAATATGAAAACACTGCATGAATTTAGTACACCTTGTAAGATATATTGATGTACAAAACTAAGTTCATACGTACAATTTGAAACTAGTAGGTATTTTCACTTTTTTATACCAATGTAATTATACTTGTACACATAGTGGTCCCCTGACTTGACGACGCTCATCATCAAAATATTAATAGGTACTATTAATGACGTTAAAATGCCAAGAGAGAATTTTCTTTTCACTTTTTAAAGTTATATTTTGTCGGAGGTTACTTAAAATATTTAATTTTACTTCCATATACATAAAGATGTGGATAAAAGTTTAAGTAGTCTGAGTTCGGATTAGTTTTACGTATTTTAACTTTTGGTATATTGTTGACTTCTAATATTGTGGGTAAGATAGGCCACATTTTTGTAATATTTATGTTATTCAAATTACACATATATCGTAACTACTTTAACACTAAATGAAATAATGAAATATAATGTTGCGCGTGTGCACTTGTACATGAAAAAGACAGGCGGGGACAGGAAAAGAGAGAGGGAGGGCAAAGGTATTCAATTTAAAGAAAAAAATTGGGTTTTATCTCTGATGCTACTAACAGCAATTATTGATTTTATCACCAAAACACTCGTAACCTATCAACAAAGTGTAATCAAATATTACGGAAATTGCAGTCTACTACTGTGCCACTCTCACCACTGGCATGTACAGGATTTCAGTACAGAAGATGAATGATCCATGCAGTCTTTATCGAGGTAATAGACAGGAATGAGAATGATAAATTATCTTTTCCTGCCATAATACTGTTACAAGTTTGAGACATTAACTTTATATGTGGGCAATTCCCACGAGTTCTTTGGGATAGAGGTCTTATAATTACAAATAAAAGAGTTAAATTAAGTACTGGATTTAATAGCTCACAAAGCTACGAAATACACAAAACAGTAATCAACTAGAACTCTCACAACACAATTAGTTATGCACACAATTACTCCTGTGTCACAGACACGTTAATTAACTTTG